>CAUYPK010154357.1:0-27858 GCA_963574355.1 Loris lydekkerianus | reverse complement strand
CCCCCCCCCCCCCCCCCCCCCCCCCCCCCCCCCCCCCCCCCCCCCCCCCCCCCCCCCCCCCCCCATGTACTGGTAGTTTTCTAACAGCTTGTACCTTACCTAATATTGACCCACTGGGCATATTGGAACTGTGAGGAATCTGGATGCAATAGTAAGGTCGGGTTGAAAAGAAATCCACCGATCAATAGCTTGCATTACTGTAAAAATCCTTCTGGGCTTAAAATTTTATTTTCTTGTATTATGATAGAAGCCCTGAAGAGCAAGAATGAGGGCTAATCAAAGAAGTAGTAGAAAACAGCACATGTGTCCCAATACACGGTGGTCTCTATCAAGGACATTATGGGCTCCACACGGAAAGCTACATGGTAGTGGAATTTCGTTCTTTTTTTTTTTTTTTTTTTTTTTTTGGTTTTACGTCTCCACAATGCTGTTTCAGGGTGCTTTTTATAAAGGAAGATAGTTCTAGCCACCATACAGCATCGTATTCTAAAATAGGAAAGCAACTCTTCACATAATTGTGTGTGCCCAACCTTCCCTGAGTGTACAGTATTATTTATTTCTCTTTTAAAGTTCCACATGCAACACTTGGAAATTAATAATTAATTTTTCTCTTGGGGTCTATCTCATATGTATTCTTTATGTCAGGGTCTGGTGTTGTATGTGTTTCTACTAAACTTTTATCCTCACATGTAGATATCCCCGGATAAGCATAAAATATGAGGAAACTCACTGCATAGAGCTACCACATACACAAAATATTTGGTGACTTTAGGGTTGATCTTTGGGATTCCCTATGGTTTTAACTCAGAAGGGTAGAAAATAAATTATAGAGTAAGTGAAAAAACAAGGGGGGCATACAAGCAGACATATCAGTTGAAATGATTACTTCTCTATAAGTTGCTTTATGTTTAGAAAGATTATTATATATGTTTGGGGACTTTCTGTATCAAGCAAGTCCTTTATATATATATGTACATGAGTGAAACTGTAGGAAAAGCCACATAGCAGCGCATATCACATATTCATGTTCTTAAAAAATGTCAGTATATCGATGGAAGCACAGAAAAAGGACTTTAAAGAAAATTTCAAACCTACAGAACTTCAGGCTGAAAGCATGATTCTGAGCACACTTGACCTGACACTATATATATGCACGACCAGACTTCAGGAATGAGATGCTTGTTTGAGTATACAAAGTGATGAAATTGAGCTACAAAAATAACTGGCACAAAGAAATGAGCTCACCAAGATTTCTGAGGTTCTGGAAAGTGATTTGAAGTCAAGAGACAGACCGGTTTGGGGAAGCGGGTAGAACAAAATCTGTGTTTTGTACTCTGTAATAACCAGACCAAACTGTTAGTCTCTGTGTGTGACTTTTTCACCAAATGAGTTTGAGGCTGACATATCCGTTCCTGCACCTAAATCAAAGTAGTGAGAAATCGATTTATTATCATTTAGAAAGACAGAAAAATTGGGAAATAACCCAATTTCTCAAAGAAAATAAGAGTTTGGCAAGACCCAAATGATCTATTTTTGAGTAAATAAGGATGATCTGGAAATAAGGATGATATCAACAAAATGACCACTGGGAATGATTTAGATGGAATATAGCCATAGACTAGAGGAACGTTTCATTTTATTAGATGGTAGAATTTTAATTATTGTTATTATTACCACATCTGAGAGTTGAGACAAAAGCTTTGGTAGTATTTTGGAACCATGAGTTAAGGTCAAGTAGATGCTTCTAAAATATTCTAGTCTAAATCCATTACAATAAAATTCATGAGGAAAAAAAATTTTCTCATGGGAAAATATTTGGGGAAAATTTGGGCGAGATGGTACACTTTATTATTTGACACTTTGGTTGAACTATGGTGTAAAGTTGGACCTGTTTGGGGAAAATTAACATATTGCTATTAAGTGTGGGCTAGTCTTATGGCCCACAGTGTGTACATGATGTGTGCATTCAAAAATTCTTTTTTTTTTTCTTTCTTGAGGCAGAGTGTCACTGTGTCATGCTGGGTAGAGGGCTGTGGCATGTCAACTCACAGCAACCTCACACTCCTGGATTCAAGAGTTCCTCTTGGCTCAGCTTCTTGAGTAGCTGGGACTATAGGTGCCTTCCAAAATGCCTGGCTAACTTTTTTCCAGTTTTTTTTTTTTTTTTTTAAGTGGAGACAGAGGATCGCTCAAGCTCTGATTTTGAGCTCCTGAGCAGAAGCAATCCACCTGTGTTGGCCTCCTGGAGTGCCAGGATTACAGGCATGAACCATGGTGCCCGGCCTTGCATTCAAAAAATGTAATGGGAATGTTACCAAAAAAATCACAGGTTCATTGAGTTCACTACTGTGTCTGTTTCTTCATAGAAAGTTCTTAGTTGTTTATGTCACTTTGCAGGGATGTGGGAATAGAAATTGCACAGTTTTATATGTATATAAATTAACTGAACAAGCCTTTAAAATTCTTTAAATTTCCTTATTGGTTTGATGTTAACTAGAATATACTTTTGATTTTCACTTTTCATAAAATATATATAAATTATGCTGTTAAAAAAAGTTATGATGATTAAGAACATTATGATGCCAGCCGTTTTTCTAGAGATAAAACTTTCTTGCACCCTACAGTGCATACAAATGAAAATTAGCTGGATTTTGCTCCAGGGGTTTGCTGTCAAAAAATCCGTAACACTGTGTTTGTTTCATTTTATTGTCTTACTTTGAATAGGATCATGGGTATGCCTTGAAATTCCATTTTATGGAGGGCTGTGTTTGGTTGAATTTTGATTGGTTAACAATTAGCACATTCACTGGCAGAATACTTAATAAAGGCTGAAGCTTTGCCTGATATACTAGTGCTCCGGGAGGCTGAGGCATGACGATGACTTGAGCTCAGGAATTTGAGACCAGCCTGAGCAAAAGCAAGACCTGTGGCTACAAAAATAGAAAAAATTAGCTAGGTGTGGTGGCTGGCACTTATACTCCCAGCTACTTGGGAGGCTGAGGCAGGAGGATTGCTTGAAGCTTCTGTGAGCTAGGCTGACACCATGGCACACTAGCCTGGGAAATAGAGTGAGACTCTGTCTCAAAAAAAAAAAAAAAAAAAAAAAAAAGAAGAAGAAGAAAAAAGGAGGGTTTGGGATCAGCCCAACCTGGTTTTGAATTCAAGCTCAGAAATGTATTAGATGAGTAGCTTTTAAGCCTTCATTGAGCTCAGTATTTTAAATTCATAAAATTGAGATATTAATGGTAACTATCTAGTTTGGCTGTGGCGATGACAAAATCAGAAAATATAAATAAAATCTTTTGAACTATGCCTGATGTATACTCAGTTTAATGTCAAATATTATAGTTTTAGGGGCCTATGTAAGTAGATTTATGAATTACATTACCCATTTAAACTAAATAAACTCCTGTAAAGGAGTATGTATAAATCTTTTAAAGAGATTTTTGCAAAGAAAACAGAAATCAAATATAATACTAATAAAGCAGGAACATTTTGCAAAAAACAATATAGGCAGAGTAGAACCTGTTACTTTTTGTCACTCATAATACAATGTACAAACAATGATGGTTTATTAGGTCTCACAAGAAGTTGGCCAAATAAACTAGACATTATGAAGCACTGTATTCAATGTATGGTTTACATTTACTATCATAAAATTAGACCTCAGATTAAGTTTGTTTTAGACCTTGAGTTCTCAGCTAGTGATGGTATGATGCCAGCAAGTTAACACATTTATGAAGTGACCATCCAGATTATGAAGACCAAACTCCACAACTTGCTTCAACTATTTTACAATACTGTCATAGTCAATAGGATAATTTATTATTTTCTGAATTTAATGACTGGAATTTAGAAACCTTTTATGAGGTTTCTTAATAACTGTGGCAGAGCTATTGTTTTGTTTTGTTTTATTTTTGATAACCTACCAGCCGTGAAGAACCACCCTTTCTCTTGGCACCCCTACTGTAAGTTTTGGAAAGCCTCATACTCTCTTTTTCAGCTTCCCTTGCAGCAGGAAGAGGCCATGATTTCTCATTATATCCAATAAGGCGTGAGGGAAAGTCTGCTGGTGGGGGGTGGGCGGACATCTAGTTACACTTTCCTCCTGACACAGGTGTGGCTGCTGCTGTTCCTTCCCTCTGCCTCTTATCTTTGAAAATAGCTTTATTATTTGGAATAGCAGCAACATTCTTATAGCCAGTGGTTATCAAGAACAGATAACGGTCTGAGGATGGGAGGAAAGATGGACTAAGCCTGGTCCTTGCTGATACCGCTGAGCAGCTGTACAGCCCTGGACCACCCTTCCTCTAGACTTCTGACTCATGTGACTGCGCTGCTCAAGCTGGGATGACTAGGTGCGCCTTTCAGTTGGTTTCTGAGGCTTTCGTAATGTGACTTCAGTCATGTTAACTATTCCTTTTATGATTTGTGCCACATGCTGTTTTCCAAAAGAATTGGAAACTAAAACAGTGAGGATACAATAGATAAATTTAGTTACATAAAACTTAATATTAACAAAGACTAGTTCTAACAATTTCTCAGAGTAAGCGTAGATTTTTTTGAGTGCTGATTTTTAAATAACATTTCCAGTGTGGATCTTGATAGAAGGAATCCAAATGCTGCAGAGGGCAATCTCTCCTGCAGCCTTGCTATACGAACTGAGATTTTATCTGTAGGGATTTTATAGAGTTGCTTGTCATGTGTGTGTCCTTCTGTAGAGTGAGTCAGAGGCATCGAGGTATGATTCAGTAACATCAATTACGTGTGGGGCCAATAAATGTCATACGGGATACTTTCTTGTGGGACATTTTGATTCAAAGCATAACTTACAATTTATAGGAGACAGAATGGCCTTCAGTTTTTCCCCAAGCATCATAGCTCCCATGGTTTGGATTTTGATGGGCATACAAAATCTGAAGGATCACCATTCTACTCTCTCCCAGGGAAGAAGAAGTCTGCATTTCTGATCGAGAGCAGACCCACATATCTGGGAAGCAGTGAAACCGGTCATGTGTTTGGTACCCGATAAGCAACGTTGAAGGTGTATAATGAATACTCAAAGCTGGATAAAAAAAGTCACATTTTGCCTGAAGGTGGCCTCATGGGCTCGTGTTTTCTTAAGAGTCAATTTTGGTTCCAGGGTAATATGTGAACTAGTGATAAATTAACCTTCAAAATTCTGGCCCATAGAAAATAGTCATGATGATTTTAGTCTAGAGATGTTCACAGTAGGTGTTACCACTTACCCATCTTAGCCATAGGACAAAAACAAAAACAAAATTTCTCTCTCTCACTCATACATGCACACATAGCCTTTGTCATCTTCTCGTATTTTATTTGGTTCTGAGGACTGTGACCTGCATCTGGATCTATTGATTTTGCAAAGAGGATGGACTCTATGCAAAATGAACTACTAGAAAATTTAGATGTTGCTTATCCTATACAACAATTTTAGCATTAAAGTACTTAATATGAAGCCTTTAGCTAACCAATGTGTTTCATTAAGTAACCTCTGCATTGTGACAATTAAAATTTGCAATCAATGTATAGATATCTTACTTTCATATTTTCTTGAGAGAAGAGAGCAAAAGAATGTTCTTTACGTGGCGCAGAATAAAGAGACCCCTCAGATGCTTTTCAGAATATGTACCTGGACTGAGAGGAATGCAGTTCTATTTGTAGATATTTTAATACCTTAGGCCAATAGCCGGCACATAGGAAAGCCAGATTTCTCATAGACTATGCCCAAGTATTTATTCTTATCTGCAGTCATCTGTCTTTATAACAGAATTTAAATTTAATACAAATATACATAACTAATAGGATATACATGTATAGCACAAAACTGAGAAAAGAGATTTAAAAAATTAAGCTAACGTAAAACTATTCCCCCCAAGTCCCTACAATTTCTCTCTTTCGAAGATGCTAGAGATAATACCCTGGCACTGGGACTGGTGGACAAACTATGTTTTAGTGTAAACATGCCTCCAAATTATTTAATTTCTCCTAGTATATTCTACTGAAAAAATTAATTCAAAAAAGGAGAAATGTTTTCTATTCTCCTGCACTTACTGCAGGCTTCTCCAAGGAGCCAAATTGTCTTTTCCTGTCGCTGTTCTGGTTAATTTCCCAGGGCATCCCCACTAGTCTCGGGGTCGTCTTTATCAACACTTGGTGTATGAAGTCATTTCTGATCATTTTCCTTCTAGCCAAGCCTCACAAAATCTGTTATTTTAAATCTGGGATAGTGTGCCACAGCCCACCCCTGCCTGTGCCGCCTAAGCACTTTGAAGGGCGACAGATCAGAGGCGGCCGGCCGGAAAGCGTAATTATTGTGACATGTAGTTGATGTTGGTTGATAAAAGTAGGCACCCACAATTAAGAAAACCTGCTTGATAAAGCTCGGCAGTTTATTAAGGACTTGGGGAAAACAACTGTTAGGAGTTGCAGGATCCATAGCTTCCTTTCGCTTCCCGGAATGTCACCATCCTCTGAAGTCTCCCCTTCCTGAGTCAGGTTTGTCTCATGCATAATAATGGCCTTCTTCCCCCTGCCCCATCCTTGAGCAGTTTTGCCTTTTCAACGGGTTACTGTTACCACCATTTAATAAGAGGGTTTTGCTGGGCTTTCTAATCGAAAACTTGCTTTTATCTTTCTTCATGAAAGAATTGAAATGGCTTCTTTCAGATTGCTGTAGCCTCTGGGGAGATAAGGGCCCTGCGGTTAACAGGATGAGAGATTTTTGTTTAGAAATTTTTATTTAGACAATGAAAAATGACCTCTGTAAACTCAAAGCTATCTTATTTTGGGGCTTTAGGCTTCTGGCAGATAAATCAATTGGACCCTTGGGACAGCGAAGGAAAAACCTTTGCAGTAACTATGTCAGGGCAACGCAATAGATTTGTTGTGAGTATGCAGTTGTGTTGAATATGGAATGCACTTAAAAATAAATATCATTTTATTTTCTATTAAATATTCAGGATCTGGATTCTACTCTTTTCAGCTGTGGCAAAGAAATATATTTTTTTGTGATGCAAACTGGAGAAAGCATATCTTTCTTGTGTATAAAATACATGGTTATTGTTGGTATCTTGATTTTGACTTTTTAATTATTTACCTGTTCATTTTCTAATGGGGACTTGTTTTAGATTTAAATTCTCCAAGTTATATCCTCAGATTAAAAAATCAGTATTATGAACTGCTCTTTTGTGGGGAAACAATTTCATTATTACCTAAATAATACAATAGTAGTTTGTCTAAAATACACTTTGCTGCAACATTTTCCACACCTATTCATAGGCTCAAAGAGCTTTGCAGATACACACAGCATGAATTTGTACCTCATGTTCACTGGCTCAAGAAAGAATGTTGCACTTTGCTGTGCACTTTTTACCTATGTCATGTAGACCAGAGGAGATTTGGAGTGAAAAGTTATGCAGAATAATCTGTAAATTTGACAAGAAACAAACCAGGAGATAGACGTTGGACCAACATATATGGATATGCAGTTTGTTTGTGATGCGATTATTGATCAATATAGCAAAGAGGCAGTTTTGAAGGGGTTAATTTTTTCTCACATTATACAAAAAACCTTTGCACGTATTTTGCAAGGTCAGTAAGGTTGTCATTGTAAACCAATAAACTTCATTAGAGCAGAAATCAAAGTATACTGAAAAATAGAGGCGCAAAGTGCTTAGGAAATAGCACATGAAGAGTCACAAGAGAAACAGTGGGAAGGCAGAAGTGTGGGTAGGAAGATGAATAAGGAATGTGAGTAAAAGCCATCCTCTTCTTTTTTTGCTTTAACTTTAGTTCTGACTGACCACTTTAGAGTGGGAGCAAGGCTATTTGATTAACCTCTTCTATCTTCTTAAAAATCTCCTTTTCATCTTTTCCCTTCCTTTTTCAAAGTTCATTAGTGTTAGTCTATGGTCAGAATTAATGAATACAACGTAAACCATGTTGGATTTATTTTGACAAGTACCTCAAGTTAGAAGCTCAGATAATGTAAAAATACAAAACACTGATATTGCTTACATATCCGTGATTCGGTCGTAGTGACTGTTGACAGGGTTCAAATGTAGGGTTCTAATTGTAGCAATAGTGGGATAAAAATATATATACTTGTATATGGGTTTCCTTTTCCAGAAGAAAAATGAGCATGAGACCAATCTCAAAGTATTGTTATAAGGAGTAGTGAGATAATAGATATAATAGCAGTTGTTAATGGTTTCTGAGGGCTTGCCTCTGCAGGCACTATGTTCATATACTCACTTATTCCTCACAGTTTTTCATCTAATTATTGGTGAAACAGAGGCATGGAGAGGTGAATTTGCCTGCTACTCTGTGGTAGAGCTGGTCATCAGGCGGAGAAGCCTACAGCAGTTTCAGTCTGCTGTAAGCTCCTCTCTGCCAGTGGCACTGTGGGCATTTGGTAAATTCAAGGGTTCCTTTGCTTCCTTTCATTGAGTCCAATATATTGATTACAATGCTTGTGATCCCCTCCTGTGACTTTGATATGAAAGTGTTCATATTATTAAATAACTATATGTTTATAAACAATATAATTTATATGTAATGAAAATAATATATTTAGGCCAGGCACAGTGGCTCACACCTGTAATCCCAGCACTCTGGGAGGCTGCGGTGTGCGGATTGATTGAGCTCAGAAGGTGGAGACCAGCCTGAGCAAGAGCGAGACCCCATCTCTACTAAAAGTAGAAAAACTATCAGGGCACTTTGGCAGCACCTGTAGTCCCATCTACT
Source organism: Loris lydekkerianus (assembly GCA_963574355.1). Classification (NCBI taxonomy): domain Eukaryota; kingdom Metazoa; phylum Chordata; class Mammalia; order Primates; family Lorisidae; genus Loris; species Loris lydekkerianus. The sequence continues at coordinate 19,089 of CAUYPK010154357.1, read as the reverse complement.
CAGGAGGTGGAGACTAGAGGGTCTCTTAAGTCCAAGAGTTTCAGGTTGCTGTAAGCTATGACACCACGGGACTCTACCCAGAGTGACAGAGGGAGACTCTGTCTCAACAAAAACAAAAAATAAAACAAACAAACAAACAAAAAAAACAAAACAAAAACAACAACAGCAACCAAAGATATATTAAAATTTAAAGGTCTAATTCACTTATTAGACCAAAGTACCATCAGCATTTGCAATAACCCTTTTACACTGAGGATGATGTTGATACAGTGTTGATGATACTGAGTAAGTTTATGCATCTCAGGGTCTTTACCAATAGGCAACTTAAAAGGGCAGGGAAAGAATAAGAAACCAATAAAAATAATTTGAGATAATACTTTCAATTGTTACTGTAACTCAAATCACTCTTGGGCAATATAATACAGATAACAAAGCCTATGAGTTTTCGGACTAAAATGTATTATATTTGGTTATGAGTAAAAATAAATACTCCAGGGGAGAAAGTCTGTGAATTTAGGTTCTCTAGAAACTTTCCAAAAACTTAATTTCTCATACACGCTAAAAATGAAATAAATGGTCAATTATATTTATAAACTATTCATGGGATTCATGCTTATGAAGCTTCACTCATTCCAATGTTTGACTTCTTGTTTTTCAATTGTCAGAAAAATAGTTGTAAATCCAGAGATAGGCTTCCTGAAGCAGCAGCTGCAACACAGAGCCCGTCTGGTAAAAGTTCATGCCTGCTACTCAAAGGTGAGCCCCAGACCCGCGCTCAGGGCCTGTTAGTAGGTGAGCCCCGGACCCGCGCTCAGGGCCTGTTAGCAGGTGAGCCCCAGACCCGCGCTCAGGGCCTGTTAGTGGGTCAGCCCCGGACCCGCGCTCAGGGCCTGTTAGCAGGTGAGCCCCAGACCCGCGCTCAGGGCCTGTTAGCAGGTGAGCCCCGGACCCGCGCTCAGGGCCTGTTAGCAGGTGAGCCCCGGACCCGCGCTGAGGGCCTGTTAGCAGGTGAGCCCCGGACCCGCGCTCAGGGCCTGTTAGTAGGTGAGCCCTGGACCCGCGCTCAGGAGTTGTTAGAACGCTTATCTGATTTGCTAGCGGATCGCAGGTTCAAAATATCAAATGAGAAAGAAAAAAAAGAAGGCTGTTCCTGGGCACTTAGATTAAACTGCAAAATCTTGTGTGATCGCTTGCATTGCTTAACTTAGTGTGTTGTATAATAGTTAAAGATCTGTAAACACACCTTGGAAAAGAGGCAGTGAGAAAAGAGAAATCAAATTGCAAAGGGGAGTAGAGAAGCGAGAGTGAGGAAGTTTCCACGATTGTTTAGTAGAGGACCCAGTGTAGTAATTAGAAGTTCCCTAAGGTGCTACTTTAAAATAGTGCTTATAGTACTGAGCTTTCTTTAAGGTAGGGCAGCTTATGCTCAAAATACTAAGTTTAAGGCATTAGGGTAGTATATGTAAGTATATGACAATATTTTTGTCAAAGATCTTAATATTTTGAAAAATTGTACATAAGTTAAAACAAATTTAAAAAATGGAGTTAGAAAATAATTAAAGAGGTAAAAGGGAACATAACAATGAATAGCAGAAGGGGAGGGACAAGGCCAGCACTTAGAAGCTATTCATTTGGAAACAAAGTTCATATTAAAGTTTAAGTCTTTTGAGATCAGACAAGTTGTTGTATTCTATTTTGAAATCTTTGTCTGAACTGGAAGCCTGGATTAAGTGGTAACCAATGAGTTGCAAAATTTAAGGGAGCCCCCAAATAGTTAAAAATATTATTAGAATACAATATTTTTTAAATAAAAATTAATGCAAAACTTAAAAAACTGTCAACATTTTAAATAAAGGGAGAGGTTTATTATTTGTTTTATGACTTTATATTATTGTGGTATAGACACATTCATCACTAAGAAGTCCAAGGTCTCTGAGTCCTGTTAATACTGCAACCCCTATCAGTTGGTTTGTAAGGGCTGATTGGGGCATTCAAACATACTGGACAGTGTGGAATTTTATATTCAAGGGTGTTCATAAAGTTTGCATGCAATTCAAAAGAGAAAGCTATTTAAAATAGGTGATTATTTTAAATTGCACATGAACTTTATAGATACCCCATATAATCATGGTTGTGACTATAGCCTGTTCATTAACTTTTCCCACTGGGTTCAAAATATGGGAAGAAATTTTTCTAAGTGTACACAGAAGGGCATATTTTTTCTTTTGCCTCAAACTCCAACATGTCTCAGCACTTGACACCCTGTTCCTAATATGTAGTTGATAATTGATGTTTATTGAATAAAAACTGGCTAAATGACTTAACATGGTCATTTCCTTCTCTAAACATCTATTACTAAGATTCGGTGTCTCTTCCAGCTCATATTTTTTCCTTTCTCCTTTTCTACACTTACCATTTTTCTTAAAAGTTGCAAGGACAGTTTTAGGGACATGATTAGAGATGCCAAAATTACTGGTGTCCCCCTACTTTTCTTACCACCTCTGTACCAAGAATCTTCCTCAATTTCTTCTCAATACTAGTAAAATCACACTTTTCATATAAATGTTTAACCAGTGTTTTGGTTAAATATTTATAAATAATTAGATTTCAGTGTGGCAGAAACTTAAATTTCGTGACATTCCAGATTACCATCTATTTTCTCATTAATTGTTCTCTCCTAGAATTCTTAAGTTTATTTTTAATTGATCTTGTATGTTCTCCTGTTTGGAATCATATTTATAAACTATATCCATCTTGAAACTCTTTGTAATACCTGGAAAGTCAGGGGAAAAGAAATATTAGTTAATGATAACCATAATAATCATGCTGTAACAATTTCATTCTTTTGTAGTTTTGGTCATGTTACCCTCAAGTCCCCACTGGAATAATACTGATTTTTATAGTACTATTTCTTAACCTTGAGAGCTTTTTCTTCAGAGTCTCTATTTTAATGTCTCCCATCATTGTTTTGTTAGACATAGATGATGTGAAGACAGATGCTGTTGTATTATTTATTTTTTCCATAACTAATATTTGAATAAGACAAAGGTGAAATCTAACATTGGAAACTTCTATCTGAAAACCAGGTCAAAAAAATGCATATGGTCAAGCTGCATTTTTCTGAGATTTTAGAAGTATTTTGTTGAATGTTGACTTTTTAAATAAGTAAAAATTTCCTTCCTAAGTCCTATATATTATATATGATTCCATTTTAAAAATATTTTCTCATAAGCATATTTTTTTTGAACCTCCAAACTGCACGTTTGTTGGGAACAGTTCACCTACTGGTTGGTACCCACATAACTCATGTGTTACAGTCAGAGACTGGTGTGACACAGTGTAATAGAAAATGATACATTGCCTGAATTTAAAGGAACATGGACTATTCCTGGACCTGCCATGCAGCATGAGATCTGTATCATATTTGAGACAAAGCTAACCACGCAGACAGAGCAGAAAGGTATCTATAGCATCCATTCATCAGAAGGTATATTTTTTTCAGCGTCTTATTGTATTTGCTTGGTATATTTTAAGCCTGTAATGCAGAACAACAACAACAACAACAACAACAACAAAAAACGGCTGTAGTGACCATTCACGTTGATTCTTACATGATCATCCTTAGAGAATCACCCCCCCCAAATCTGCAGCAAATTCAATTTGTTGAAAATTGTTAGGTAGTATTACATATATCCCTTTCTTTCTTCTTTTCATGCTGGGGTGACACTGTGTAGTCCACAGTGTAGGCATTTTGATCTATACATATGACTACATCTGCCATTTAAATCAATTAATTTCAAAATAAGTGTTTTGTTCATAAGAAATGCAAGTATCAAATTACTTCCTATTTGAACTAGGGAGAACAATTAAGAAAAGTTAATCAAGTAAAAGATGAATATTCATTCTGAAAGAAGACCTTCAGTTTCGGTTAGACTTCAGATAATCTTTGGTGCAGAATTGCCACGTATGCTCTCAAGAAAGCAATTAACATCTCTCTCCACTCCCTGAAGTATATGAAGCCTTCTCAAACTCTTTTACATAAGTTTATCTTGTCTGTACCATGGGATTTCCACATCTATGATATAATCCATGAAGCTGACCTCCTGTTTTACCTCTCTACAAATTACTTATTGCTTATCCCTCCACCCAAAAGTAAAACACCTCTCACCTTACTGGAATTAGGCATCTGTGACAGAAACCCCACCCTCTTGCAAATTTCCCTAAGCCTTTTCTCTGTTGATTTCTCCTCTTCTGTTTGTATTATCCAATGCACTTCCCTTGCAGCCATACCTTCATTTCTCTTAAATAATTATATGTAAGCTTCTGTTTATTGAAAATTACTTATCAAGGGAAAATAAAGAACATTACTTATCAAGGGTCTTTACGTTATTTTATTTACTAAGTATATAGAGCTAACTGCAAGATCCTTTTCTCATCCCTCATAGAGTCAAACCTTTACAGCTGCATGGAGGCCCCTCGTCCTCAGAAACGAGCTCAATGTGCCGTGTCCAGCCTCCCCTTTCAGCTGGTTGGTGGGGGGCTTCCGTCCTTACTGCACTAACAGTGCCTGTTTACCCGGCACTGCTCTCCCCCACATCTAGGTTGCGCAGGGTGAAGAGCAGCACAGAGACGGGAAGGAGGAGAAGATGCTGGGGGAACCATGTGCAGTAGTTATTTGATCTGCTCACTCAATATTATGCTTGATATTCTGGCTAGAAATGAAATTTAACCATTTTATCTATAATATTTCTGCATTCACTTCCCAATCTTTGGTGTCTAAGCACGCTGAACCCAGTGATAGTTCTATTACTTTAAACCCAGTCTCTCTCCTCCTCCTTCTCATGCTATAATCTATTTTAAGTACAAAGGTGAAAATAACTTCTCACATATCTACAGTGCTTCCTTTGCCCTGCCTGTAACACTACTTCATCCTTGTCCTGTTAATCTTAACAATTTCATATTAAGAACATATTTCTTAATATTTGTCATGAACAATTCATTGAAGTAAGAGTAATCTGTTGTTTGAAGGTAAATTGAAAAATGGAAAGAAGAAATTCTCTGTTCTTTCCATTCACTCTGCTTTTTCTTTATTTCTGTCCCTTCTCTTTTCCTTTCCCTCTCCTCTTTATATGTCTTTAATTTCATTCGTTGAACACCTACCAAATATCTACTATGTTTAGGAGCCTTGAAACCAGATGACACATCCAACATAATTCCATTTCAAGGCTGGGAGTTAAGTCATGGGGCATGACCTTACTCTTCACAATATATTTTTAAGGGAAATATTATTATCTATGTTTCATAGAGGTGGAAACTAAGATTGAAAAAGGTTATTAAAGATGACATGGGATGATTAAGTTCATAAACTCATCCTAGAAAAAGTGCTGGATACCTCATTGCTGAATATTACTGAGGTCACCTTCAAAGTACTCCCCTTGGGAAGCAATGGACCTACACCAATGCCTAGTTCACCCTTCAAAGCACGTTTTCTAGGATGAGTTCATGAACTTAATTGTCAAACCTTGTACAGTGCCAGCTCTGGTGGCCGTTCCAGTAGAAGAGTTCCAAAATTCCTTAAAGGGTGGACTAGGCACTGGTACTAGAGCATAGCTTGCTAAGGGACTACTTTGAAGGTGACCAGAGTGATATTCAGCAATGAGGGATGTAGCACTTTTTCTAGGATGAGTTTATGAACTTAATTGTCAGACTTTGTACACAGAGGTCATAGATCACAAAGTAGAAAACAAATAGATCTGAGATTCAAATCTAGGCCTTTCCAATTCCAGAAACTGTATGGGTCACCATGAAACTCCTTGAAATGCAACTCCAGGAAGTCTGGGACATAAGGGAGAAAGATGGGCCCAGATGAGTGTGAGGGGGCAGCACAAGGCCAGCTGGGGACAGAGGACAGGAGCCTGGGCGAGGTAATGTGGGAGGGCGGGAACACTTGAGCAGCCTTGTAGCCCACATCAATCAGATTAGTTCTTAAATCTATGAGCATTGGTTACTTAACTAAGGGGATGCCAGAATATTTATTTATTTATTTATTTACTCATTCACTTATTTATATTAAAGATTAATATGAGGGTACAAATATTTAGTTTACATTATTTTCATTTCTAAGGTAAAGTTCAAGTCATCGTTGAGCCCTTCACCCAAGGGGATGCTGAACACCCTCACCTTGTGCCCAGAAGGTGAGAACCCTCCTCCCAGCTCACCTCCTCTCTTGACCCCTTCCCCTCACTAGACTACACTTGTGTTTTTCTTTCGTGTGAACTTGTAGTAGTCTATATATTGGTTTCATATTAGTATTGAGTACACTGGATACTTTTTTCCATTCTTGTGCTACTTTACTAAGAAGAATATGTTTCAACTCTATCCAGGTAAACACGAATGTATAAAGTGGCCATCTTTTCTTACGGCTGAATAGGACTCGTGGGCGTACACATACCACGGTTTGTAAATCCATTCATGGGTTGAGGGGCACCTGGGTTGTTTGTACAACTTGGTGCTTGTGAATTGAGCTGCAATCACCTTTTTTTTTTTTTTTGTGAGAAGTGCCACATACTTACTGCTCTCCTTTTTACTAGTATAATCCATCTTTACCATAATGAAATTTTGAGTCCTTGAAATAACAGAATTGTGACTCTAGTTTTTAAAATTTCAGATTATTATGGGGTACATACCTTTTGGTTACATAGTTTGATTTTATATTGGTAAAGTCAGAGTTCTGTGAATTTCTTTATTTTGGATCTATTTACAACCTTTTTCCAATGCAGTATATACATACATGTAATGATCAACTACTCATCAGTTATTAAATTTATTTATGTGTGTGTGTGTCTATGCATATATATGTACTGTTAATAAAGCAGTCACTCTACTGGTTCCAGAAGTTCTCTATCAAAATTTCATTTAATTTTATGTTTTCACTCAAATGGTCATCTTAAAATAGTAATTAATCATGATTTATATTATCTGATTGAGCACTAAGCTCAGTTTGAAATTTTAGAGCCCAAATTGGTATTTGTGTTTTTTTTCCATATGAAGTCATAGTTTGCTATATGAAAAAAAATCTATATTGAAACAAATAGAAAAAAAAAAATGGAAAAAACTAAATTCACATGGCTGGGCACGTGGGCTCACATCTACAATCTCAGCAATGTGGGAGGCCGGGGCAGGTGGATTTTTTGAGCTCAGGAGTTCAAGACCAGCCTGAGCAGGAGCAAGACCCAACCTCTACTAAAAATGGAAAAACTAGCAGGACTGTGTGATGGACACCTGTAGTCCCAGCTTCTCTGGGGGCTGAGGTAAGAGGGTCACTTGAGCTCAGGAGTTTGAGGTTGCTGTGAGTTGTGATATCGCAGCACTCTACCTAAGGTGATAGTGAGATTCTGTCTTTAAAAAAAGTGAATTCACAGGCACTCCCAGAATGTAAACCTCTGAAAGAGAGGGTTGCTCTGTCAATATAATCACATTCAGTTAAATAAGAGATAATAATAATTAGAGTCATCTATATATGTAACAAGTTTTAAAAATAGCAAGTGTAGTGAATATACAATGAAAAGTTACTTTTTATTTTAAAGTCCAACAACAATTAGATTGGATACCCATTTACTACAGAGTTTAGTAACAACGTGAACTTTTTATTCAAACTGAAAATACACTGGGTGCTTTTAAGAGTCATCAAGCAATAGCTTATTAAAATTGGCAAGATATTATTTAAGTATGACATTTGGTTCTCTTGCACTATCAAAGCAAAGAAGCCACTAATTCCATTTTCTATAATGTATCAGTTAAGCGGAGAGTCTCTGAATTAAATAGTAGGCTCACAATACCCAATTATGTACGTGCAGAGTTAGCCCAGTGCCTATTCTTTCCACAGTTAACTGTGCGTCAGTTTTTGGCTTCATGTCAAAATAATTTTTAACTAATAAATTTTAATTTAAAAAAATTATAAAAAATATTATTTGTGTTAATTTGTTCCTCTGTTTCTATTATTGCAAATATATTAAAAAGCATTATGATTAAATAATATAAGAAAATTCTAGAGATACAGCATTTTTCTCTAAAAGTGATCCAAATATCTTTGTCAAATTAAAAAATACTAAGTCGTGGGATTGCAGGATTAAATGGGAGATCTAATTTGAGATCTTTGAGGATACTCCATATTTCTTTCCAAAGAGGCTGTATGAGTTTGCAGTTGCACCAGCAGTGTAAGTGTTCCCGTCTCTCCACATCCACGTCAGCATCTGTAGCTTTGGGACTTTGTGATGTAGACCAATCTCACTGGGGTTAGGTGGTATCTCAGGGTGGTTTTGATTTGCATTTCTCTGATCATTAGGAATGATGGGCACTTTTAGCCATTCGTCTGAGCTTCATCAGAGCAGGTTCTAGGCATGTCTCTGGCCCAGTTATACATAGGATTACTGGCTGATTTTTGTTGAGTAGTTTGAGTTCTCTATAGATCCTGGTTATTAAACTTTTGTCTGATTCATACTATGCAAATATCTTTCCCCATTCTGAAGGAGTTATGAGCTTTCTATTTGCTTTGGTTGTTGTCTCCTTAGGTGTACAGAAACCTTTCAGTTTAAGTCCCATTTGTTTATTTTTGTTGTTGTAATTGATGGAAGTCTTCATCACAAAATCTTTCCCCAGGCCAATATCTTCAGGTGTTTTCCCTACACTTTTTTGTTTCATGCCTGAGATTTAAATCTTTTATCCACCTAGTATCAATTTTTGTAAGTGGTAAAAGTTGCAGGTCCAGTTTCAATTTTTACACGTGGTTATCCAGTTCTCCCAGAACCCAGGTATCTCCTCAGAAGAAAAAAAAAATAATGAGATTTGCACTAGATTGTCTATTGAAGATCAATTAACAATTTCCAGGATGTGGAAACTCAGTAATGGATTAACAAATTGTGGTACATGCACACCATGGAATATTATTTAGCTATAAAATAGATGGTGACTTCATATCTTTTGTAATATACTAGATGAAGATGAAATGCATTCTTTTTAATAAAGTATCACAAGAATGGAAAGCAAATATCCAATGTACTTAATACTAATATGAAGCCAGTAGATGATCTAAAGCATGCCCACATAGGAGAAACACTCACTTCAATTCAAGTTGAGAGTAGGGCTTACAAGGGAGGGGGAGAGGTTTGGGGTGTTTTCACTGAACGGGCTTGGGGCGGGAGGGGTTGGCACACTTTTTGTGTGTGGGACATAACCACAAGGTTATGTGGTTATACTTTAACAAAATCAAGTATTTTGACCTGGTTGCTTATTCCCTCACATTAACCTGAAATTTAGTTAAAATAAATAAAAAAAAGAATAAAACAAAAATTACGATGTAGAAAGGGTAAAAAAGGATAAATTTACAGAAAGGAGAGCAGACAAACATGATCTCAGCCAGGTGATCAGGATAAACATCAGCAGCAATGAGCTGGCAGCAGGTGCCCTGGCATGATGTGATGAGAGTGGCCTTCGCCTCCGTGGTCTTCCTTCCAAAGCCTATCAACCTGATCTAATCGTAAGAAAAAAGGTAAATTCTGATGGAGAAAAATCCTACAGTATCCCTGACCGGGACTCCCTCAAACTGAGAAACTGTCGCAGCTAAGAGGAGACGAAGGAGGCAAGACAACTACACGTAATGTGGCAACCAGGGTCAGATCCTGGAACAGACAAAGGACATTGGGTAAAATTAAGGAGATAAGTATGAAATATGGATTTTAGTTAATAATAATGTATAATATTGGTTCATTATTTTCAAGAAATACAGTGTACTAATGTAGAGTGCCACAGCACTCTACCAAGGGTGACATGGTAAAATTCTGTCTCAACACAACAACGACAACATCAACAACAACAAAAACTTGTTAATTGATATTGTTGTTGATTGCTAACTGATATTAGCAATAGGGGAAACTGGGTATAAGACAGGGCGTGGGATATGGGAACACTGTGCTATCTCCTCAATTTTTATTTAAATCTAAAACTGTTTTAGAAAATGAAATCTATTATTAAAACAAACAAAAAAAAAATACTATGTTAAGACATTTGGGTAATTTTTGTAAAACATTCTAATTCTTTCCCCACAAACAGCACCCTGACCAACGGAGACATAAGGAAATGTGTGGCTGCAATGCAGAGCTCCAGTGGGCTCCGATGTCATGAGTAGCTTCAAGGAGGCAGCAGGACGTGGCCTCGTCCTTGATGCCAGGGTGGGATTTGGCTTTGTATTTGAGGAAAGGGAGGGAGACAAAATGAGCAATGCTTTATAGAGCTGTGCTCAGGATAGTGAGAGCATAATTTTAACTGGAGACTGTGTAAAGTGACCAGAGGAGACACAACTGTGAAATAGTGTGGGGCCAAATTATATTTTAAATACTTTAACTGTTATCAAACCCATTGAATAACATCAGTTTTACTTCCAAGATGTATTGTAATTTTACACTGTTTTATATAAATACATCTCAGATACCTCTTCTAGCTATTTTCAAGTTAAAAAAATATGTTCACGTTAGATAGTTTTTCATAGAAAACGTGGGAAATAATGAAAACAAAACTTGTAAGTAACACAATGGTTACGGGGTCAGCCACATACGCCGAGGCTGGTTGGTTCAAGCCTAGCTTGGGGCCAGCTAAACAACAATGACAACTGCAGCAGAAAAATAGCCAGGTGTTGTGGCGGGTGCCTGTAGTCCCGGCTACTTGGTTGACTGAGGCAAGAGAATCACTTAAGCCCAAGAGTTGGAGGTTGCTGTGAGCTGTGACACCACAGCACTCTACCAAGGGTGACATGGTAAGATTCTGTCTCAACACAACAACAACAAAAACTTGTAAGTAACATTTTACTAAAATAACCAATGATTTTAGTTGACATTGTAGTAAAACTAGATTCATCATTAAGTTCAGTACTCCCCCACCCCACTTTTGTGGCTGTTTCCTCATCGTGTTTTGTATCCTAAAGGGAAGTAAGATAATGTTCGTATAATTACATCATTTCTTCTCTCCTTTTTCCTCCTTTTTGTTCTTTTTTCCTCTATGGAGAATATTTAAGTTTTGTAATTACAACTCTTTAGTTTCTTTCACCTTCCTTTAATTTTACTCCCGTGACTTTTCCAAATGAGATATATTTGTGTAAAGTTGTCCTTGAAAATGTTGGGAGTCTTAGAAGTGGAATAAAGGAAAAAGCGTTTTTTTCCTTCACTTGTAGAAACAATACCAACGGGAAAGCTTTTCGTTGTTCATGTGCATGTTTTTATATATTTATGCTGCCCACATATAAAAGTTGACTAATCAAAGCATACATGTAATTTTAATATTTTAATTTCATTTAATAAATAAAACATTGATTATATATTTCATGTCCTGTATTTGAGACATACCAGATCCAGGCTCATTTTCATGGAATTATAGAAGGAAATGCCAACAGAATACATCACCTCTACCTTTAATGTTCTCCCAGTGAAGTTGTCCTACGCTACAGAATATCCTTGAAAACAACAACCTGCTAAAATTTTAAAGATAGTCTCCTTCCAGCAATAAGAATTTCTTCAGAAGTAGAACCTTTTCCAAATATATTAATATTTTCAAAAAGATGATAACCCTGTCAGGGATTAGATTGTCTCCAGGGTTAAACCATAATCTGGTAAATAACTTCAGCAGAGTATCTCTTTCTCCCTGAATAGGAAACTTTCTCATCAGGGAATCCCGCAGATACTCACTTCTTCAAAGACAAGACCATTAAAACATGTCAGAATCTTCAAAGTGGAAAACATGCCACCCCGTAGCAAAATGAAGTCCTTTAAAGTAGGAGCCCAACAGCATTGTGAAAACTCTGAAGGAAAAGTCCCAGAGCTCTACAAAATGCTGCTTCCAGTACCCCATCCTTGGATTTTAATTTTAAAATGTTATGCAGATGGTGTGTAATCTACTTTTTTAAAATAGACTATTTTTAGAGCAGTTTTAGGTTCATAGTGAAATTGAATGGAAATAAAGAGATGTCTTTATGTCCCCCCTGCCTCCACGGCTTCCCCCTCAAGAGTGGTACGTTTGTCACAACCGATGATCTGACGTTGACGTATCACTTTCATCTGAAGTCCATAATTTAAATTAGAGTTCACCCTGGGTGTTTTGCATGCTATGAGTTTGGAAAAATACATAAAGTCTTTTATCCACAGTTACAGTCACTTTCAGAGGAAGAGTTGCACTGTTCTAAAACCCCCTGGGTTCCACCTGCCTCCCCCAGCCCGGGCAATCATTGACCTTTTTACTGTCTCCACAGATTTACCTTTCCTGAATGTCATAGATTTGGAGTCATAAACTATGTTGTCTTTTCAGGTTGGCTATTTTTAATTTATTTGTACGTGTTCAAGTTTCCTCCATGGTTCTCCATAGCCAGATAGCTCATTTCTCTTTAGCATTTAATATGTTTCTTGATTTTTGTGTATCTCAAAACTTTCATAATGACCCATATAACGTCCCATTGTCTGGATTACTGCAGTTTACTTTTCCATTCACCTACAGGAGGACATCTTGGTTACTTCCAAGTTTTGGCAATTATAAATAAAGCTGTTGCAAAAGTTGCTTGCAGGTTTTTTTGTGTGTGTACAAGTTTCAACTTCCCTGGGTAAATACCAGGGAAGGTAACTGGTGGATGGTGTGGTAAAAGTATGCGTAATTTTTTAGAAACTACCGACTGTCATCCCAAGGGGTTGTGTCATTCCTCCCAGCAATGAGTGAGAGTTCCACAGCCTGGCCCAAAACTGGTGCTGACAGTGTTCTGGATTTTGAGCATTGTAATAGCCGTGTTGTGGTATGCTGCTGTTAATTTGGGCTTCTCTGATGATATATGATATGGAGCATCTTTTCATATGCCTCTTTGCTATTTATGTATCTACTTTGATAAAGTGTCTGTTAAGGATTTTGGCCTTGTAAAGTCAGGTTGTTTGTTTTCTTTTCTACTTTATTTTTTTGAGTTTTAAGATTGCTTTTTTTTTTTTTCTTTTTAAATCTCCTATAACAGTTATTTGTAGATGTGTTTTTTGCAAATATTTTCCCTTAGTTTGTGTCTTATCTTTTCATCCTCTTGACACTGTCTCTTTACAGAGGAGGTTTTTAATTTTAATGAAGTGCAACTTACTAATTATTTCTTTCATGGATCATACCTTTGTTGTTGAATCTATATGACCAATCCTCAGGTCACATAGGTTTTATCCATATTGTCTTCTAGGGATTTTATAATTTTGTATTTCACATTTAGTGATATGAACCATTTTGAGTTAATTTTTGTCACTAATAGAAGTCCTTTAGATTCATATATGTGAGACATTCAGTTGTTACAACTATTTATTAAAAAACTGTTTTCATCATATCACTTTTGCTCCTTTATCAAAATTAATGGACTATGTGGTTCCAAATTTAGACTCTCTTCTGTTCCATTGATCTATTTGTCTATTCTTTTGCCAATACCATATTATTGATTGCTATGGCTTCATAGAAAGTTATGAAGTTGGGTGATATCAGTCCTCTAAATTTGTTCTCCAGTGTCGTGTTGGTTATCCTTGGTCTTTTGAATTTCTATATAAATTTTACAATTAGTGTGTTGATATCCAGAAAATAACTTGATGGGATGTTTAATTGTGATTGCACTCAATCTATAAATCAGGTGGGAAGAAGTGACATCTTAACATATAATCTGCTTTTAAAATGTTCCCATTCCACTTATAGCATCTTAACTAATAAATAAAATGCTATAAGATCTACTTATGAAAAACAAATAGCTTGGTATTGAAAGCACATATGTATGTTCCTTTAATCTAACACAAGGGTCTTGGGAAATAACACACATGTTTGCACAGTGAACAGAGTTCTGTGGAATTGCATCATCTAAGTGCAGTCTTTCCCTTAGTTCATGTTATTTGTAATTTAGCGAAAAGTCCTAAAAGTTATTAGAAACAAGTTTTCTAAGGATTAGTAAATCATCTTGATTGCTGGGCCTTTTGCTTTAAAGAAAAAGCTTTATCTGTTTTATCAACCTGATAGAGATATTGTGATACTACATTAAAAGTTTGGAAAAGTTCTATGAAAGGTGATGAGTGCTAAGCCAACATAACCATAGTCATCATCATTATTAATTATGTGATCGCCACTATTTACACTTCAGAAGTTAGTATGTAACTCAGGAATATATTTTTGTCTAAATTTTAAATTTGATTGGGTTGTGAGAACATTTTATATAGACTAATATTAAGATTACAAACAAATTGAATGTCTAAGAAAATACTAAGATAGCATACTGCATTAATAGTTTGTTTTTATTTTTCCCTTTTATTTTTATCCATATAGTTAGTCTAGGTATTGATTGTAAGAGAAACATAACTTTGAGTTGGATTTATGTCATTCTAGTTCTAAAAAGATTTGGAAAGGCGATTTAGAGTGTATTAATTTTTAGACTGTGGGCATCAGGAGCCCGAAGTGAGTTAGGGTAATTCTCTTTGCTCTCTCCCCGTTATTTGTTTTCCTGAGGTGGTGAACCCATTCTAGATTTGAAGAAGGTCATGTGTTTTGTGCCTGTGTATATGTGTGTGTGTAACTTTGAATAGAACTCAATATAATAAAATACAGCATGGCCATAAAGTTGGTGTGCAAAATGAACTTTGTGGCCACCCTGCATACCAATTAATGCATGGATTTGATTAGAAGCTACTATGCACAACGTATAATGGGTTTGAATTCAGAATTGAAATTGCAATTATGAAAGTTTTGGGTTAACTGACATTACATTTTTCTACTTGTTACTCTAAGTCTATAATAGCTTCTTTATCATCAGCTAAACCACTTCACAAATGTCTGGAGATCTATTTTCCAAGGCAACCTTCCACCTGCTACAACACATTATGTAAGCATTACCAGCTTTTTAGCTCTATAACTTGGAACAACATGATTTTCTGAATTCTCAACACTTTTCTTACTAGAAAGTTGTCATTACTTACTTGACAGTTGTCTTTTCCCAGAAATGGGAGCAGCCTATGGGAAGCGCAGCCTCAGTTTTAACAGAAGATGAGCAAAAATGTCAATCATCTTCAGTCATGGCTCTCATCGGAGATCCAAGAGGCATGTTTTCATGGACCCCCACAATGGATGGGAGCTATTTTATGATTAGAGAAATCACTGGGGCCGAGGAAATGTATGCACATAAAGAAAACCAAAATGGTAAAGTACTGGTTATGATACAGGATTCTTAGATATTTTCACAGTTGTTTCCCTTTCAAATCTCATTGCAACTCTCAGAGGTAAATCTTATTATCCTTATGTTGAATATGTATATGAAAACTGAGCTTTAGATGACTGGCACCCCCTTAATTTTGAGGAAGTGTTTGGATAGGTAATAATACTACATTAAGCTAAATTGTTAAATTAATGTCAGAGTAGGGTTTTAGAAAATATGATTTGTCTTGAGAAAATGCTATAAGAATTAGGAATCATAGGTAATTCATCTTTTTCACTTTTCATCCAAGTAAGGAATATTGTGTCCTTTTGTGATTATTGGTCACAATATTTAAACTATTTTTTTCTTTCTGCTGTTGAATTTTTCTGGCTTAATGAAAGATTTGACGTAAGCTCATAATAGATGCTATGAGCCCCACAGGGATAAAAATACATACTCTGAAGAGCTGTGGTTTTCTTCTTCAAAGTAATCTTCCTGCCATTAAAACAAAGCCTCTTCTAAGGTCAGGAAAGATCCCGGGCTCAGCTAATGAAGATGAAGGCCCATATGCTAGACCTGGGGGTCTTAAGCCTTCTTGTCTCATGATTTTTGTTTTGTGGGTATGTTTGTCACTATTTGCATATCAGAAAATAAAACAGAAAAAAGCAAATATTCAAAATAATATATTAAAAAATAAACCTACTAAACCCATTATATGATAATTTATGTAACATTTTTATGGAAAATAACTATTTCCCAAATAAGAAAATGAATGAAAATAATTACATTTTTTATACATTTGCAAGTTTTATGAATGCTTAAATTAAAAGACAATAGTCAATTATTTAACCTGTGCCTTTATTTCACCTGCTGCCAGATATGATTAAAGCATGTGAAGAAGGGCAACCTTACATAGGTATGGAGTTATCATTGCAAATAGTTAGATATCCTTCTTTGATAAAACACAAAAATTCAGCACATGGTTATTATTGAAAGGTTGCAATACAAAATCAAAAATCACATTAATAAGTTTTTTAAATTCATTAAAATCCACTGGGGTATCATGTTCTATGAATAGATCTTTCACTCAGGCATGATCTTAATATAATATACTGGTTATTCAAAAGTATCACTTATTGGAGTCTATACGTCTTCCAAATACCAGAACATCACATTGGCTGAAATCACCACCATATTTTTAAAAATTTAGAATTATTTTATTTATTTATTTGTATTTCAAAGTATTATGGGGCTACAAGTATTTCCAGTTACCTGGATTGCTTTTACGATGGTTGAGGCGTGGTTATGCATGTGCCTGTTACCCAGATAGTATTCACTGACCTTTTGAGTAGGTCTTTGCCATCCCTCATACCCCCGCTTGGTTTCCATTAGTTTTAATTCCCCTCTATACATGTGTGCTCTTCAGTTAGTGCCACCTTAATAGTGAGAACATGTGAGGTTTGTTTCCTATTCTTTAGATGCTTGACTCAGGATAATGGTCTGCAATTTCATCCAAATTATCATGAAAGGCATTAACTCACCATTCTTAGCTGAGTACTAGCCCTTGGTGTACCTGTACATTTTGATAATACACTTATGAATTGATGGGCACTTCGGTTGATTCCATGTCTTTGCAATTGTTAATTGTGCTGCAATAAATATTTGAGTACAGAAGTCTTTTTTTTTTTTTTTTTTTTTAGAAAATCACTTCTTTTTCTTTGGGTAAAAAAAATCAGTAGTGGAATTGGTGGACAAATGACAGGTCTATGTTTAGTTCTTTGAGATATTGCCATACTGTTTTTCGTAAAGGCTGTACTACTTTGCAGTCCCACCAACAGTGGATAGGTGTTCCTTTCTCTCTGCATTCATGCCAATATATATTAATTTTGAACTTTTTAACAAAATCCATTCTAAGAGGTTTAAGTTGATATCTGATTGTGGCTTTAAACTGCATTTCCCTTATAATTAATGATACTGAGCATTTTTTCATATGTTTTTTAGCCATTTGTTTATCTTCTTTTGAAAACCATCTGTTCATGTCTTTTGCTCGCTTTTTGATGGGTTGTTTAATTTTTTTTCTTGCTTATTTCTTAAGTTCTTTGTAGATTCTGGTCATTAGTTCATTATCAGATATATAACTTGTGAACAATTATTTCCTCTGTTGATTATTTCTTTGGGTAAGCACAAGCTTTTTAATTAATTAAGTCTCATTCATTTATTTTTATTTTTCCTGTGAGTGCCATTGGGTCCTTCATAAATTTTTTGCCTAGAGATATATAGACAAGTTTTTCTTCAACATTTCCTTCTGGAATTCTTAAGGGTATATACCTTACATGATTGCCTTGACTATTTAAACTCTTTTCTGGTTCCATTGAAGCATAGAGTTATTTTTCTAGATGTGTGAAATATGATGCTGATATTTTGATGGAGATTGCATTGAGTTTGTAGATCACTTTGGGAAATGTGGACATTTTAACAATGTTGGTTCTGCTGACCCATGAGTACTATATGTTTTTCATTTGTTTGTGGGATCTGAGATTTCTTTTCTCAGTGCTTCATAGAGATATTTCACTCAGCAAGAGGTTAATTTCCCTGACTTTGTATAAAATTGGTTATTCCTTTTGTTGTTGATATCTAGTTTTATTCCACTCTGATCTGAGAAGATGCATAGTTTGATTCTGATTTTTACAAATTTATTGAGTCATGCTTTGGGTCCTAAAATATGATCAATCTTGGAGAATGTTTTTTGCTTGAGAGATCTGTCCAGTTTGTTCAGTGAAGTGTTGAAGTCCCTAGCAATTATGTTACTGCTGTTTTAACTCATTTTGTAGATCTATTAAAGTTTGCTTTATGAATCTGCATGCTCCTCTGTTAGGTGCATAAACATTTTAGATTTTTAGATCTTCTCATCTCAGTTTATAAAATCAACATTCATAAATCGGTAGCCTTTATATATACCAACAATAGTCAAGCTGAAAAAACAGTTAAGGACTCTATTCCATTCAGAGTAGTGCCAAAGAAGATGAAATATTTGAGAGTTTATCTAACAAAGGACATGAAAGATCTCTATAAAGAGAACTATGAAACTCTAAGAAAAGAATAGCTGAAAATGTTAACAAATGGAAAAACATGCCATGCTCATGGCTGGGAAGAATCAACATTGTTAAAATGTCCATACTACCCAAAGCAAAATTAAAAACAATTTTAATGCAATCCCTATTAAAGCTCCACTGTCATACTTTAAAGATATTGAAAAAATTATACTTTGTTTTAAATGGAATCAGAAAAAACCTTGAATAACCAAGAATTACTCAGAAATAAAAACAAAGCAGGAGGAATCATGCTACTGGGCCTCAGACTATACTACAAATCGATAGCGATCAAAACAGCATGGTACTGGCACAAAAAAAGAGAAGTAGATGTCTGGAACAGAATAGAGAACCAAGAGATGAATCCAGCTACTTACCATTATTTAATCTTTGACAAGCCAATTAAAAACATTCAGTGGGGAAAAGATTCCCTATTTAACAACTGGTGCTGGGTAAACTGGCTGGCAATCTGAAGAAGACTGAAACTGGACCCACACCTTTCACCATTAACTAAGATAGAGTCTCACTGGATTAAAGATTTATACATAAGACATGAAACTATAAAAATACCAGAAGACAGTGCAGAAAAAACCCTTGAAGAAATCGGTCTGGGTGAGTATTTTATGAGGAGGACCCCCTGGGCAATTGAAGCAGCTTCAAAAATACACTACTGGGACGTGATCAAACTAAAAAGCTTCTGCACAGCCAAAACACAGAAAGTAAAGCAAGCAATCAGCCCTAAGAATGGGAGAAGATATTTGCAGGTTATGTCTCCCACAAAGG
>CAUYPK010154356.1:0-12559 GCA_963574355.1 Loris lydekkerianus | reverse complement strand
TTTTTATTAAATCATAGCTATGTACAATGGTATGATCATGGGGCATCATACATTAGTTTCACAGACCGGTTGACACTTTTATATCACACTGGTTAACATAGCCTTCCTGGCAATTTCACAATTGTGTTGAGACATTTACATTCCACATTTACTAAGTTTCACATATACCATTGTAAGATGCACCACAAGTGTATTCTCATATTTTAAATAGTATAGATTAAATGAATTCAAAGAAGTCTCCTCCTTACTGAAGTTTTCAGTTAATTTATTAATGTGGATTATAAATATTCAGAGGATAGATACTTTAGAGATTGTTTCTAAAATTTATTATATGTATGTATATATATATATATCACATATATATACATATATATGTACATATATATCATATATATTACACATATATACATATATATGTACATATATATCATATATATATAAATGTATATATATATATATAAATGTATATATATATATATATATATAGCTTCATTTTCTAGTGCTATTATAGTTTTTAAGGTTTAGCATTTATGGGGTTGTTTAATTTTTTTTTTCTTTGTTCTTTTTTTTCTTTGCTTTTCATAGATTTAATTTTTTTAGACCAGTTTTAGGTTCACAGTAATCTTCAGCAGAAAATACAGGGATTTTCCATACACCCCTGCCTCACACATGAACAGCCTTCTGAACTCCCACTTATTTTAATTTTCATTTTGCTGATGAACTATGATCTGGACCATCATTTCATATGCTTACTTGCCATCTATATGTATATCTTCTTTGATGAAGTGTCTATTAAGGTATTTGGTTCACTTTTTAATGGGTTTGGTTGTTTTCTTATTGCTTTAATTTGGTTTTGACAGAAAAAGCAGATGAACACTAGGGCTAAAATCATTTTCTGAGAGCTGGATCATGTTTTTTGAAGATGAACTATAAGCCCAGTAAATATGTAGAAAACAAAACAAAACTTTAATATTCAAAAATTGTCACTAACTGCAGTCTCCTCTCTCGATGCTATTATCAATATTATCAATAATATTTAACAATATTATCTGATGCATTTCAGATGTGCAGGTATTCTTGAATTAAAACTATCTGTGAAATATGGCATTTAAGATACGTCACATATTAAAATCATATTTAATGTGTATTCCCATTTACATCTTCAAATATTATCCATCATTGAAAATTATCCTTTCATTGTTTAAAAAACTTTCATTACTATATAAAGTAAACTTGGCACATACACATATTTTTGTTTTATAACAATTCCCAGAGTAAAAAGTTTCCATTTCCATTTTCTAGTAAATGAAGAACAGGGCATTTAATTCAATAGTTTCCCTTAAAGTTTTGCCCACCTTGTCTCATAAGATAACAAAGAACTTAAATATTATAAAATTTGCTTGGTTAGTGCTGAAAAGTCAATAATTACTATATATCAGCTTTTAGAAAGCAGTGACTAGAGGTAATGAAATAATCTAGATATAATTTTCTTTTAGCATGAAAAAGGATTGGATATCAGCCAGGATGTAGATTTATTAAGAGTCAAAATGGCTGTCACAGCTCATGTCTACATGGAACATTAGTCATTCATTTTGTTCATCTAAAATAATATGGAATATAATTTATCAGGACATCAATATAATACCTTTTACTTCATTTCCTCACTTCTATAAGGACATGCACAATAGACTCTATAGAGTTATACATGCACACAATTAGGGCTAATTGAAAGTAGATGCTACAATTAACCTGCTTCTTCGTGAAAAGCACTAACAGTTAATATAAAAGTCTAATTACAATAAAAAGAGTTTCACATTGGAAAGGAATGTGGTGAATAATTTAAAATCATCTGATTTTCTCTTACAAAGTAAATTTTTAAAAAGTTAAAATAAAACCACCCAAAGAAGCAATTAGATCATTTGTGTTCCTAATCTTTGTTTTCTTTCTCAGATGCAATTCCATTTCTGAAAATTCTGTAAATGATTTAACACAATGACTCTTTGGTAGTTAAGTGCAACACAGCAGAACTGAGCAGGTGGTCATGGAACAAATAAGTTGCAGAAGTAATCTATTATAAACTGCAAAGAGCGCAAGTTAACATGCAAACTCTAGGTAAGAAAACTGCTTGGTCATTTTACCTCGACACATCTCATTAGAAAGATTATTTTGATGATGGGTCATATTTGAATTTAAGAAACTCTTACAATATATTTAAAAAATAGTGTTTGTTTTCCTAGCAAAATAACTCACTATATACAGTGATCATTTCAAAATCTATAATTTTTAAGAATCTCCTGAGGTTTTTTTAAAATGTATTTGAACTTCTTTTAAAATGTTTTATAGCAAACCCTAATTTTTTTTTTTAAATAAAGCAAAGTTTAACATTCATAACAGGTGTCCTCAATTCCACCCTTTTCCTTCTGTACTGAGGGTGGACATCATTAATTTGGTTTTATACTGTTTTCTATCGAGTCTAGCCTTACCTATATAATCCACTGCTATCAATTGTTAGGGATTGCTATAATGTAAGGAAATAATTTGACACACCCATGCTTATAGTTCCCTTTCTTTTACTTAGGGCTGAAATAAATGCATAAACATCTTAATTTTTAATAAAAACACTACATTGCGTTAATTATGCAAAATTTCTTTCCAAGGAGGAAGCATATAGGATGGTGTAAGGACATTATTTTCTTGTGACTTGAGAAAAACATCACTTAATTGACATATTTAGGGAATTTTCTCTGAAAAAAGTCAAATTTCAACAGCTATTTGAATTGGAGCTAAACATTAAGTGTTACACTAGGGTGATAGAAGGTTGAGATTCTCTTTCCGGGAAGAATATCCTAAATTACAATGATACGAGCAGGTTTCATCAGAAGACATGAGGAACTAGGACAGACCTAGTTTGCACAGAGTACTAAAGGCCTTCAAAAGTCTGAGAAACATTTGGCATAATATAGTATGTCGTGAAAACAGTGAAATCTAAAACAATTGGTTGTAATAGACTAAGTACTGAGAGAATCAAAGGGGAAAGCTTTTCATAATTAAAATAATTCATTTTCTCTCTCTTTAGTGGCAGGTGAAACTGTGTGAACATACTTGTAGGATTTGGAAGATTCTAGGCCTAGGGGCAGTTATGTTCTGATTTTATTTCTAAGGATGACCTTCAATAGAAAACATCTATGTCTGGCTGGTTTTTGGTAAATAGATACATACTTTTGGATTTATGAACCTCAAATGTACTGATAGAGAATGTTATCATTTATGCAAACTTTTTAGCTACAGCATCTCTCTATAATGAAATAGACAGTAGACCACTTTTTGCTTTCATCCCTCTGAACTCAGAAGGCATCCTGGCCAGGAAAATGAGTAGACTGAGGCAGCTTCCTCTGGTATGTCTGAGGCCCTCCAGACATGATGGTGAACTGTGAAGTTTATGGCTACAGCTTCTTTTTTTGGAATCTTTGGCTAAGCAATAGTGAAGTTTGATGCAAGGAAATTTTTATACAATATTTTGTATATATCTGTATTACATTTTAGTTTACTTAGCATCACATTAAATATTTATTGGATTAATTCTTAAAAGAATAATAGCAGTGGACGTTGCGACCTGTTACATATCTTCAAAATAAACATTTGTTCTGAAAAACTTCCCTCTACCTTCACACTTTAATACCCTGGGGATTTGTAATGACTATTTGTATACTAGAACTTCAAAGAAGGAATGCATGTATATTGAAAGTGAGGAAAAACAATAATGACTCTTAAAACAGTATAAATCAAAGTCAGTTGACGGGGGAAATCCATTTTCATAATTATAAGAAATATTAACAAATAAGGAAGGAAAAATCATATGCTGCTCTCAATAAGTTGGGAAAATCTGACAAATCTCAATATATATACATAGTAAAAGTATTTTTAGTCAACTCTGAGTGAAGGGAAAAATCATGAAGATATTTGGAAGGAAAAACTACAGTGAAATTAATACTTAATGGTAAATGTTAAAGTATTTTCTGCCAAAATAAAAAGAAATTAAGAAGGTCATGTAATTTTTTCAATGTAATATCAGAGATTTAGCCTAAGCACTAATGTGATAAAAATAATAGAAGATATAATTACTGGAAAGGAACAAATAAGTGCTATTATCTATAAATTGCATAATCAAATATATTGAAAAGTCAAAAATGCATAAAAATATAATAAATTATAAAAAACTAGCTATTTTTCTGCATAAAAGATCAATATAAACAGCCAATTGTGTATCTATATACCAATTAGGAAAACAATTATGAAAGTAATTTCATTTTTACATAGTATGAAAACATCTTTAACATCAAACTATAAGAAGTTGAAGAAAAGAGACTTCTATGAAAAACAATAAAATTTTATTAATAAAAAAGTAAAAATGAATTAATGGAGGAATATATGGTAATTAGTTACTGGATGATTCAATGTTGTATATATGATACACATTCCCAAATATATCTGTGTATTCAATGTAGGCCCAATTAAAATCTTAATAGGAATTTTGTGATGATTTATAAATTAATTTCAAAATTTATTTGTAAATGTAAGGAGCCGTGAATATCTAATACAAAGTTGAAAATGAAAAACAAATTTTTTTCTACTTGATACAAAATCTAATATTAGCACAAGAATAATCATAGATCAAAGAAACAACATACAGAGTTCAGAACCAGGTCTATTCCTAGAGGATTGTAATAATGATCAGTTTAGTAGAAAAGTGCCATTTTTTTCAATGATAGTACTGGTCTAAGTGGCTACAAAGGAAAGACAATTAAATTGACTCTGACTTTATGCCACATCCCAAACCAAAGTCTATTGTGCTATCATTCTGAATGTGAAAGTGTTAATAATGTCTTCCAAAAAATAACACGAAAGTGTAGCTTTATTATGTTGGTGTAAACAAATATATACTTTTTATTTTTATAGACTCAAAGGTACAAGTGCAGTTGTGTTATATGGAAATATTACTAAGTAGTAAAGTCTGGCTTCTTATTGTCCGTCACCCAATAGTGTACATTGTATCCACTAAGTAATCACTCACCCTTCAGGCCCTTTCACACTGACTACATGTTCTGAGTCTCCAACATGTATTAATCCACGCCCTATGTCCATGTGTTAGGTCTGTCTGGATGTTCCATGGTCCCCTAGTTCCCAGTGTCAAGAATGAATACTAGTACTGGGTGGAGCTGAAGGCGTGATCACAGATACAAAACAATCGCTCACAAATTTATTGCAAAGCAAAAGCACCTCTCACAGGGAGAGGTGGGTCATTCTGTGTGAGTACAGAGACCCCCAGAGTCTGAGCACACACTGTCTTTTACATGCTCACAAGTCCCCCTGGCAGGACTGGCTGTCTTTTCCTTCCTTTGGGGTGATTGACAGATTGGGGTAATATAACAGATTATGTAACAAGTTATATAACAGTTTCCTTTGTCTATATGTGTCCTCCTAGAATCCTTCATGGAAATTCCACTCATGCTATGCAAATTAAGATGTTAATGAGCTCCATGTCAGTTCAAGGCCACCAGGAGCTCCGCACTGCATCTGCTCCCACCAGGGAATAGTTCTTAGCTGCAATTTCATGCCTGCTCTCCATCCTTCAGCACTTCCTTGCCATCTGTTGACCTTTTGCCAGACTTAACATTTCCTCCTGAGAGACGTGCATCCTGAAAATCTTAATCCCCAATTTGCTTTGGGGATTAAATATAAAGGTCCATCTTCTATTGCTACTTCAAGATGAACAAGGGTACGGCATATTTCAAGCTCCATGGTCTTTATGGGAAGGTCACAGATAGAAATTATGACAGGGATGGGTCCAATGGGTTCTCATTGAGGAAGAGGATGGAATCCTCAGGCAAGCATAAGCTTCATGTGGAATTTTTAGAATCCAGAAGACACAAACCTAAGCATGAGGGGAGAAAGACGTGGTCCAAACATAGAGGAATTATTATAGTAAGGGTCCCACAGAAGTAAGAAACCAGGAGAGGAAAGGAAGGTAGTCATTCATCTGGTTCCCAACTGCCACCGAGGATGGGGATAAATTTTTATTTAGCCAGGTAGCTTGATCTAAGGTTACCTGAGTTCTCATCTCAGTTTTCCCTGAAAATTTTATGTAAGGGCAGCAGCTGGTACCTAATTCACACAAACATTCCTTTATTCTAATAGGATGGAGTCTAAAGCTAGGCAGTGATCAAGGACAACATTTGCTAGAGAATGGAAGTGATACAGGGTTCCCCATTCCAGGCGGGACAGGGGACCCAGTTTTTCTAGGCTTGGGTAAGTTCATCAAGGGAACACCTGAACTTTTCCCCTGAGCTGAAGGACTGCATTCATTTGTTTGTTGATAACACTCATTAATGATGAAAACATATTTTCATCTGCCAAGTCCTGGTCAAGTGTAATTTTCAAGACCCTTAGATCAGTTTTCTCCACCTGTGGGTCATGACCTCTTTGAGGGTTGAACAACCCTTTCACAGGGGTCGCCTAAATACAACCTGCATATCAGATATTTACATTAAAATTCATAACAGTAGCAAAGTTACAGTTATGAGTATCAACAAAAATAATTTTATGGTTGGGGGTCACAACAACATGAGGAACTGTATTAAAGGATCGTGGCATTAGGAAAGTTGACAACCACTGACTTAGATAAAGAGCCCACATTGAGACTCCTCACTTAGTTCTTTCCCCCTGCCAGAAGCTCTGGTGCTTTTTACTTCTTCTTTATTCTTTCCTAATAAAATTCTGTCTTGCCACTGATCTGTGGTCCATGGGTTCATTCCCCGAATCCCCAAGACCAAGGACCTACTGAGAAGAGAAATTCTGGTGACAGAAGGACTGTGGCACTGCCTAGTTTTTACAGCTATACTGTGGACTGTTTTAGACAGGTTGGTGAGTCGTGTCTAGGTGATAAAGATATTAGTGAGTGGGGCCAAAGTAGGTGCTTTTTGCCAGGATCCTTGTTGCTATTAGAGTTACACTTGCCCGTTGTTGCTCATGGTGATCAGTGGCAAGGGTCGTGCCATGTCCCCGGATGCCACCTTTTGGCACGTGCTTTCCCTCAGCCTCTAGGTCAAACAACCTTCCAGTCTATCCCCATCTTTACAATAAACACAGTAAAAAGGCCGCATACTGATTCAGCATGACAAGATGAGCACTCTTTTTTTATAGGGTAACTTAACAATTTCAGCTTTCAAGCAGGCAGAAGAGAGAGAGAACTTTTCACCTCAGAAATTTCTCTTTTAATTATAGCCAACCTAATGACATACAAAATTCTTTCTAAATCCCTTTCATGAACCTTCTCTAGATTTACACAGACCATCAACAACATGCTTGGCTTTCTGTGTTTGTCCCAAATTTTCTTTCCTTTAAGACACCAGCTAAAATAAGACAAAATATCTTCTATACCAGATCCTATATTTCTCTCTCTCCTTTCTGTCTTCCTTATCAAAAATACATCTTCATGTCCTTAACTTCCTTCACATCTCTCTCTCATTTACTACTTCCTTTACCACACAAAACAAGTTCACACTGTTCAATATTTTTACCAAAGTGTATTTTTACCAAAAATACATCCCCATACTCATAGTGATACAGGGCACCCAGCTGAGGGGAGAACCTACCAGAACCTACCGTGCCTTCTCTGTCTTGCCTTGGGGTGTTGGTACTGTGGCAGTGACAGAGGAGCCAGCGGGATGGAGGGTAGGCAGAGCGGCCCGCAGGATGCTCCAGTAGCCGGAGGGACCAGACAACTGCTGGGAAGACATCTCCAAGTTGCCAGCGGAGGGAGGGCTGTAGCTTCTCCACCACCGGCCTCTGTCTCCCTCTGCTTACACCTGAGGCTGAACAGGGAACCTCCCATTTCCCAGGCTCTGGTCAATTTCATGTAAGTTTCCTAGGCCTGGGAATGTACTAACATTTTGCCCCAAGGATTGTGATATATATACACACACCCTTAGACAAAGGACCCAGGGGAAGATTTTTTTACAACTTGGGTTTTTCCCTCTGCCAGAAGCTCTGGTGCTTTTTCTGTATTCTTTTTTGTAAAATAAATTCTGTGTTATCACTGATCTGTGGTCTGTGGATTCATTCTTCCAATCCCTGAGATCAAAGACAGACTGAAGAAGAAATCCTGGTAACTATAGCCTTTCTACATCTCTTTTCCACAGTATCAGTTGCTTTTTATCTTGCCTTTTTCCTCCAAATTCATACTTTGAGTCAGCCTCTGAATTAGACAAAATTACACAGATTTTCTCAAGAAGAACACATTTTATGCCTCTCTCATAACACATTCTATACCCCATACACAGAACCACCAGCATTGTCCAGACTTCCCATCCCTGGATACTTTAAATTTTAATGAAAAACCTAAGAAGCACGAAACCTTGAACTGTCTGTTACAAACATCTGTTTGATTTCTATCCACCCAATTTATTATTCTATAACCTATAAAACTGGACATTCACCCAAGGAAAACTTTGAGAGTTAAACATATGAATACTTTGCCAATAACTCCAAAGACCTAGATGTTCTCACCAAATCACCAATACCAAAAATTATTCCTACTTATCAGAAAATGACACTAACACTGGTATAATATTTTCCTTCAAATTCCAGTCATGACCTACACACACACACACACACAAGATTTGTTTTCTTTTTTCTTTTTTAGACCCTCTGATTTACTCATTCTGGTTGCCAAGGAGGCATCCCAGTGGGAGTCTCCTGCCTTCATGAACAGGCTTTCTGTAAGAACAGGGATTAGCAGAGCCCTTAAGCCTGCCAGAAAGCTAAAAAGTACAAAGCTTCCACCCTCCCTTTTTCTTTAAGAAAGTGAACAAGGTAACAGTGGCCAAAACTGGCAAAGGTATTGTTGGTTCAGCTGAAAAAGCACAAAGTCTAGAGGAGAAAAAAGAACACAGTGAAACAAACGCTGCATCCTGGGAAGCATAGCTTTTCCCAGTAGGGGTGAAGCACAGCAAAGGAGTGAGCAAAGACTTGATCAGAGAAGCTGCAGAATGAACGCAGGGGGCCTGTAATTAACCTTCCACCCCAATAGTGGAGATGAAGGAGAGGTTCTGATACTCAGGGGACCAAATGTGGAGGAGGAGGACAGCATACAAGAAAGTGCTGTTTGGTGGCACTGTCTAAGCAGCCTCCGACACACACACATCAGTGTCTCAGGTCATTTTATCACCTTACTGGAGTTAGAAGGGCTTCCGCATGTCAGGAGCTCCCAGGTGTTGGCAGCAAACTGTAGGTCTGTCTGGATGCTCCCTGCTCACCAGTTCCCAGTGTCAAGAATGAGTATCAATACCGATTGAGACAAAGACTTCAGGGACTACAGACTCAAAGCAACCACGGGCACAGATGTTGCAAAGTGCAGGTGCATCCCAGAGGGGGAGATGGGTCATTCTCTGTGAGTGGAGGAAGACCCCAAGGTCTGAGCCAAGCACTGTCTGTCAGATGGTTGAGTTTTGCTGCCTTTTTTTTTTTTTCTTTTTTTCTTTGTCTTTTTTTATTCTTTTGGTAGAACTGGTTGCTGTTTCTGCCTTTGGGTGAATATGACATATGATGTAGGGTTTCCCCATTCAAGGCTGGAGAGGGGACCCCAGTTTTCCTAGGCTTGGGAAAGTTTATGAAGGGAACACCCTGACCTTTTGCCCTGAGCTGGAGGGACTGCATTCATTCACTTCTCAGTAACACTCGCTAATGATAAAAACCTATTTCTACCTGCCAAGTCCTGGCCAGCTGTAATTCTCAAGACTTAATACCCCTAGGTAAAGAGCCCACATAGAGACTCCCCAGTTAGTTCTTTTTCCCTGCCAGAAGCTCTGGTGCTTTACTTCTTCTGTTTTCGTTTCTAATTTCTAATAAAATCCTGTCTTGCTGCTGATCTGTGGTCTGTGGGTTCATTCCTCTAATCTCAAGGTCCTACAGAAGAGCAAAATTCCGGTAACATATTTGGGGGCGTCGTCCGGGATTGAAATACCTGTGGTTAGCAGGATGGAAGATCTGTGGTAAGCAATGGGACCACTTTCCTCTATCCTGTTTCTCTCTACAATCATGGTAATAGACCCTAAGCATTTGGATGCCCACTTGCCCCTAAAAATGCATAGTGAGGCTGCCAATGTCCAGGTTATGGGCAAGAGGCTGTTGGGAATGAACTTTCTAATTCCTCTTGGCTCCAAAAAAGGAGCTGAAGAGAATGTTACAAGGCTTCTGAACCCATTCTGCATTTACTCCTTTTCTCTGGTTGAGAGCAGAGCAAAAAAGAAAAAGCATCCTAAGGTCCTGGGGTCCCTCCCTCTGCGATGGTTCTGACCCCAGGGCACTGGAGGGCCTTCTGAAAAACGAGCTCTCCCAGCTCCTTTGCTATCTGCTCTTGTCTTCCAGTCCCAAACTTCTATGTATCTCTGGAAACCCCTGCTGCCTTCTCTCTCTCTCCTTTCAGTTTGCATGCGTTCAACGTTGGTAATGAATTGCTTTATATATTAGTTAAGTTTGTAATGGCTCATTTTGGTGTTTATCAGATGCTGTCCGTGTGTCGTAAGGTTGTTTTTATTGCCTTTTCTTGTAAAATTAAATTCAATTGGCTTTTTGTATATTTGAGAAAAAAGATGAACCATGTTAAGGAAGGCCTAGAAGTCAGCTCAAAACAAAGGGCAAAATGACACCCCTACAAGGTTTCTCGGGGTGACCAGGAGCCTAGGAAGGGAGCCCAGGGCCATTCCAGAAGGCAAGAATTTCCCTAAACCCTAGACTACAGTTCAGTCTCTTGAAAAGAAAAAAGAAAAGAAGAAAGGCAAGGATGATCCTGGCTATTTTATTTTTTTTGTTCTCTTGGTGTAAATGGAAGGGTTCAAAGTCATTCTGGGTTTCTCTAAGACTTTGCCTAGTTATAGCTGGTTGTAATGCAAAAATGTTACAGTGTCTCTCAACCCTGAATTTAATTATTGTTACCTTGCTAACGTTTGGGGAAGAAAAGAGGGTGGAAACCCTAGCATTTAAGACCTACTTATGACAGAAAGCCTATTTGCCTTTGCTACTGGGAATTTGGAAAATGCTTGCAAAAATTATAAAAGGTTAAATGTGCAAATACCACACACTCATTTCTCTAGGGCAGGGTTCATCCCCACTTTGATATTCTGGGGCAGGTGCAGAAAGGAGCAGAACTTGCATCAGGTGGGACCAGGCTCCCTGACAGCTGATTTCTACAGGCTATGCGGCCCACAAGTAATAAGCATAGGAGAGCCAGTGCTACTTTGGTAATTGTGGCTAAATCCAGACAAGCATATGGGCTAAGGAGGTCCCCCCCCCCCTTCAGGATTCTCTCCCCAGTCATTGGAGGGACGCTTCCTTTTTGGAGTCACTCAGAGGATGGTTTGACAACCCAGGAATACAGGGTGGGATGGATTAAAGCACTGAACATTTTCCCACAGATGAGTAATGTTCTCTCTCTAAGAAAATTTTCATCAGGTGGGACCACTATGGCTCCCAGATACCTGACTCTTTGGCCTGTGCTGGCAGAACACCCTGCTAGACTGTATTATGAAGCACTGGGACATGTTTGATCCCCAGACACTGAAAAAAGAACGTATGGTTCTCATCTACACCTGGGCCTGGCCTCAGTTATCAACTTTCCAATGGTGAACAATGGCCACCAGGAGATAATCTAAATTATGGTAAACAAGAGAGGAAATGGTCTAAATTATTACGTGCAAGCTTTCTTTTTTCTCAGAGACAAACTCTAACTGTGTAAAACCTGTCAGATTGATCCAGCCCTCTTAGCTGTAATAACCTCCCCAAATGGCCAAGGATTCCTGAAAGATACACTGTCATCAGCTAATTCAAAGCCACCACCTACTTCTTCTTCTTCTTCTTTTTTTTTTTTTTATTAAATCATAGCTGTGTACATTAATATGATGGGGCATACACTAGTTTTACAGACCGGTTGACACATTTACATCACACTGGTTAACATAGCTTTCCTGGCAATTTCCCAGTTATTGTGTTAAGACATTTACATTCCACATTTACTAAGTTTCACGTATACCCTTGTAAGATGCACCGCAAGTGTATTCTCACCAATCCCCCTCCCTCCACCCACGTCCCTCCTCCCTCACCCCCTTTCCCCCTTCCCCCTATTCCTAGATTGCAATTGGGCTATAGCATTCATGTGAAAACCCTAAATTAGTTTCATAGTAGGGGTGAGTACATTGGATACTTTTTCTTCCATTCTTGAGATACTTTACTAAGAAGAATGTGTTCCAGCTCCATCCATGTAAACATAATGGAGGTAAAGTCTCCATCTTTCTTTAAGGCTACATAATATTCCATGGTGTACATATACCACAATTTATTAATCCATTCGTGGGTCGATGGGCATTTGGGTTTTTTCCATGACTTAGCAATTGTGAATAGGGCTGCAATAAATATTCTGGTACAAATATCTTTGTTATGATATGATTTTTGGTCTTCTGGGTATATGCCCAGTAGAGGAATTACAGGATTGAATGGTAGGTCTATT
>CAUYPK010154355.1:0-37986 GCA_963574355.1 Loris lydekkerianus | reverse complement strand
CCTCCCCCCCCCCCCCCCCCCGTCTCTCTCTGTCTTTCCTCCTTCCTCCTCCTGCTCCGGGCGGAGCCCGGCATGGGGGGGCCGGCGCCCGGCAGGCCAGGTACGGTGATGTAGAAATTGGGGAGGCTTGGTGCGGGGAGATGGCAGGGAACTAGGGGCAGGGAGGATTGGCGGAGCGAGAGGCGGAGAAACCCAGGGTAGCAGGACTAGGGGAAGGGGAAGGTGCCCGAGAACCTGGGGCCTTTGGATGGAGAAGGGGGATGAAGCAGGCCAGGTTTGAACACACAGGGGAAGGGGGAGGACGGCAGTGAAGAGGGGAGCCCGGGAGAAGTGAGGCCGAAGGCGAAAAGAGGAGATTGTGTGTTTGGGGGAAGGAAACACAGAGCAGGTATGGAGGCCGCAACTCAGAAGGTAGCTATGGGGCCAGACTGGAGACCCCCGGTGGGATTGAGGGGCGGGGACTGGAAGAGGAAAGGGGGGGCATCCCAAATCCTGGAGAAGGAAGGTGATTTGGGCCATCAGCAAGGGAGGGAGGCAGAGACCACTGCTGAGGGTCCGAGGAGCAGGAATCTGGGTGTACTGAGGCCCAGGCCCAGGGAGGCACTAGAAAGGGGCAAGGGGAGTGGAGATGGATGGATGGGTGGTGTTCCAGATGCCCCACTCAAAGAGCCCCCACCCTTCATTTAGCATCCCCACCCTGCCTTCATGACATCCCCCCCAAAAGCCTCAGGGCTGGAAGTGGGTGGAGAGTCTGACCATCTCCCCTTCCCCAGTGGGGTGCAATGTACGCAAGTAGGCCCTGGACATAACAACTTGTCTGTAGGTGTGTCCAGTTCTGTGTAGCAGATTTGTGTGTGTCTGGAGGTCTGTGTGTGTCTGTGGGTGTGTCTGTGGGTGTTTATGTCTGTGTGTGCCTGCCTATTCCTAGGTTTCTGTTTACCTATGCCAATCTATGTGTCTGGTCCTCTGTCTGTAGATAGGGGTCCGTGGTTCCATGGTTATGTGTCTGAATATGTGTTTGTGTGACTGAGGTGCTGCTCTCCATTTGTGAGGCCTGTGTAGTGGATCAGGATGTATTTACACAAGAAGAGACTCTGTCAACCTGATCTCTCCAGAGTGTGTATTTGTGGCTCTGAACACAGGTCTATGCAGGTCTATGTCTGTCTGTCTGTGAGTCTTCAAAGCTGTGTTGGATTTTCTGTATTTTCCTCTCTGAGAACCCGAGTCATGTCTCTGCTCCTTTTTCTCTTTCATTCATTCATGGCCCCCATCCATCCACATCTTTCTTTTTCACCTTCCTACCCATCTCCTACCAAGTGGATCCGGGACCCAGGGAGGGCTGCCCCCCGGGCCTGGTGGTGCTGAGCAGAGCCTGCCAGCCCCCACCTCCTGCCCCACGACATGAACCTCCTCTACCGAAAAACCAAGCTGGAGTGGAGGCAGCACAAGGAAGAGGAGGCCAAGCGGAGGTAAGTGAGACTGTTCTGCCCCCTTGTCCCACCTCTGTTGTCCCCTGCCTGGACCACAGCCCACCCTGGGGCTCAGCAGTCTTGTCACCAGTGAGATCTCTGACCTCAGAGCCTGTGCTCAGTACAGAGTGGCTGGGATGTCCCACACTCAGTACAGAGTGGCCTGCTGTCCTGCACTGCTCCTGGCCTCCTGGGAGCTTCCAGATCAGGAGCACCCTGTTGACCCTTTCCCGTCCCCAAGGCCCAAGTCCCTCCTTCCTGACTCACCTCTGGCCAATGGTCTTCTCCTCTCTGCAAATTTGGGGCTGGCTGCTTGCTCTCCTATCACCTGACCTTGGAAGGGGCAGGCCCCACCTCCCTCACAGGGTCTATGGATGGGGTCATTTCAGGGGCATCAGAGAACATCCATTTGGCCCTCTCCCAGTGTCCTCTGCTGGGGGAGGTGAGTAGCCAAGGGTTGTGTGTTTGGTGGGAAGATATGCAGTCTGGGCCCTGTAGAAGAACCAGGGCAGGGGACCCCATCCTGCCTCCCCATCTCTGGTTGCCTCTCTCCTGGCTGTCCCAGGGACTTGGGGCCTGACTTCCCCCATCTTGCCCCTTCTGCCTTTCACTTCCATTGACTGCACCACCTCTTGGAGCCTGACTCAGAGCCACCTCCTGGCTCCCCACTCGCTCCTCAAAACTGTGGAGTTTAATTCTTGTTGTTAATTAAATTAATCAGAGCACTCTCTCCCTAATGAAGGGTTAGTAGACAGGGCCTTAATGAGAGCCACCCATTGCAGCTTCCCTCTCTTCCCTGACAGCCACCCCTCTCCCTCACACAGAGGCTGAGGGATGGTGAAAAGGAATGGGAGTAACCCCAGAAGAGTGACAGAGAGAGGGGCAGCAAGGATGGAGAGGGAGGAAGAGACAAAAAAGGAATGGGGCAGTACTGCCAGCATCTGGGAGGGGAGGTGCACCATGGAGGTGCTGGTCACAGTAGCTGAACAGGAGGGGAGATCAGAAGCGAAGTGTGGGCCAGCGTGAGAGTGAGAAGAAGCTAAAGAGCTGTGATGGCAGGTGTGTCCATCTGTCAGGCAGGCTCTGTTGCCTGAGTTTGCATCTTTCTCTTGCCTGTCCACACAGGGGTCTTGCACTGGATATGCCTGGGCTGGGATTTGCCAGCCCCAGGGATGTTCCCCGCATACATGTTCACCCCTTTCTTCATTCCTGCCCCTGACTACCTTGCCTTTTTTTTAAGTCTGAGATTCAGCCTCAAGTCCCCACCTTTGTGCCTTGGGCCTCAGGCACCTCCCACCCCACACCAGGGAAGTCACAGGGTTGCCAATACCTCTTGGGGTGGAGGGAGAGAGGCCCAGGTCTGAGGCCTCTGTTCCATCATGGTTGTCTCTCCCCAGCTCCAGTAAGGAGGTGGCCCCTACAGGCCCCGTAGGGCCTGGGGCTGGCCCAGGATCTGGAGTTCGAGTGAGGGACATCGCCTCCCTGCGCCGCTCCCTCAGGATGGGATTCATGACAATGCCTGCCTCCCAGGAGCACACACCCCACCCTTGCCGCAGCGCCATGGCTCCTCGTTCCCTCTCCTGCCACTCTGTGGGAAGCATGGACAGTGTAGGGGGTGGCCCTGGGGGAGGCAGTGGGGGCCTCACAGAAGACAGCAGCACCCGAAGACCTCCTGCCAAGCCACGGAGACACCCCAGCACTAAGCTCAGCATGGTGGGGTCAGGGGCAGAGACACCTCCTAGCAAGAAAGCAGGTGAGATACCCTCTTTCTTCCCCAGGAAGATCAGGGAGCTGGGAGGATCTATTCAAGACCAGGGGAGGCCTGCTGGGAGGTTCATTCAGGGAAGAACCTAGGAAGTGGAAGGTTCCATTCTCTAAAGGAATGGGGGAACCTTTGGGATGGGCTGAGATGAACCATTCAAGGGCAGGGGACACTCCCTGAAAAGTTCATTCTTGGGAAAGTGATGATGGCCTTGGAGAGACATGAGAGTGGGAGAGAATTTTAAATTAAGAACTACAGATTCTGAGGAGCTCATTAGAAAGATTGAGGACTGACTGGCTGTAGGTTGAGGGGTGTGGCAAAATGCAGAGGCTGACATGTCCTGGCAGATGGGTCAAAAGGTCAGAAAGGGTCCCCCTTTCCTCTCCTTATTAAAAACCCAGTTTATTTTTCTCTTTTCCATGCTTCCCAGGCTCACAGAAGCCAACCCCAGAGGGCCGAGAGTCCAGCCGGAAGGTTCCCCCACAGAAGCCCAGACGAAGCCCCAACACCCAACTTTCTGTTTCCTTTGATGAATCCTGCCCCCCAGGTCCCTCTCCTCGAGGGGGGAACCTGCCCTTACAGCGTCTCAGTAGGGGGTCCAGAGTAGCTGGGGACCCTGATGTGGGTGCCCAGGAGGAAGAGCCTGTGTACATTGAGATGGTGGGGGATGTCTTCAGGGGTGGAGGAGGAAGTGGAGGGGGCCTAACTGGGTCCTCTCTTGGGGGTGGTGGCCCGACCCCTCCAACTGGCATGGACTCGGACTCCGAAGAGGGGGAGGCCATATATGAGGAGATGAAGTACCCACTGCCTGAAGAGGCAGGGGAAGGCCGGGCCAATGGTCCCCCACCCTTGACAGCAACCTCCCCACCACACCAGCCTCATGCTCTTCAGCCCCACACCCACCGTCGTCCAGCTTCAGCCCTCCCAAGCAGAAGGGACGGGACGCCTACCAAGACTATCCCTTGTGAAATCCCCCCACCCTTCCCCAATCTCCTGCAGCACCGTCCTCCACTCCTGGCCTTCCCCCAAGGCAAGTCTACTTCCCGAACCCCTGGTGATGGGGTCTCAAGGCTACCAGTCCTCTGCCACTCCAAGGAGCCAGCTGGCTCCACCCCAGCTCCCCAAGTGCCTGCACGGGAGCGGGAGACGCCTCCCCCACTGCCTCCACCTCCTGCTGCCAACCTGCTGCTGCTGGGACCATCAGGCCGCGCCCGGAGCCACTCAACACCCTTGCCACCCCAGGGCTCTGGCCAGCCTCGGGGGGAGCGGGAGCTCCCCAACTCCCACAGCATGATCTGCCCCAAGGCAGTAGGGGCTCCAGCAGTGCCCCCTGTCCCAGCTGCCTTGCTCCCTGGCCCCCCCAAGGACAAGGCCGTGTCTTACACCATGGTGTACTCAGCAGTCAAGGTGACCACGCACTCCGTGCTGCCAGCTGGTCCACCCCTGGGTGCTGGGGAGCCAAAGACAGAAAAGGAGATCTCAGTCCTCCATGGGATGCTGTGCACCAGCTCAAGGCCCCCTGTGCCAGGGAAGTCCAGCCCCCACAGTGGGGCCTTAGGCACAGCAGCTGGGGTCCTCCACCACCGTGGCTGCCTGGCCTCCCCTCATAGCCTTCCGGACCCAACTGCAGGCCCCCTGGCCCCTCTCTGGACATACCCAGCTGCAGCAGCTGGGCTCAAGAGACCCCCTGCCTATGAGAGTCTCAAGGCGGGGGGGGTGCTGAATAAGGGCTGTGGAGTGGGGGCTCCCTCCCCCATGGTCAAGATCCAGCTGCAGGAACAAGGGACCGATGGGGGTGCCTTTGCCAGCATCTCCTGTGCCCACGTCATCACCAGTGCAGGGACACCAGACGAGGAAGAAGTGGAGATGGGTGCCACCACATTTGGGGCAGGCTGGGCTTTGCAGAGGAAAGTCCTATATGGAGGGAGGAAGGCAAAAGATCTGGACAGTGAGTGAGGGGTGCAGAATGGGGGGGGCAGACTGGGGCTGTGGGTGATGGTTTGGGGGATTGTTGGAGGGGTTATTCCCACAGCCTTGGTCTGGGAAGTCTAGGTCTAACAAGTTTTCTGAGAGGCCAGAGGAATGGGTGTGGTCAGCCAGCTGAGGGGTGGAGGGTCCCCGAGTGTGTGCTAGAGGGAGAGGAAGGTCTGAAGTACAGAGGGGGTCCAATGTGGCCCCGACCTGCTCTGCTCCTTGCCTCTCCTTCCCTGGGCTGCAGGGGTGTGTGTTTGTGAGTGTGCACACACTAGGAGCTAAACACAGCTGCCTCCCAGCTGTTACCATGGCAACCCATCCGGAAGGGAGGGAGAAGAGAGGAAGGTCCCTACCGTTGCCTAGCAACACAATGCTCTGCCAGGCCTACTCTCAGAGATGAGCTTAGTTCACATGCAGCCCTTCCCCCCAATACTGCCCCCTTTCTGGGCTCAGGGTTTGGGATTCTCCCCCTACTGGTCTCTTTCCCCAGGAGGGCGGTCATTTGGGCCTTATCAGGAGTTGGAGGGGCTTGGAAGCTAAAGTTGGGGTTAGAGGAAGCCCCAAGCAGCAAAGGTATTTGATTCTCAGTCCCAGGGAACGATACCTATGTGTGGAAAGGAAGGTAGCAGGACTGGCTTTCCTCTGTATGTGTGTGTTCAGGAAGTATGAGGTAGTCCCATTCCTGCTGTAACTTGGGGCAGGTCTCTGGGTCTACCTATGCTGCAGTGTGTGTAACTGTGGGGACAGAAGGGCACTCCCGTGTTCAGGCATTCAGCTCTCCCTGTCATCCCAGCAGAGGTCGAGGATGGTGCCCGGACTTGGAATGGCAGTACTGAGGGTCCAGGCAAGGTGGAACGTGAGGACAGGGGACCTATGGCATCAGGGATCCCAGTGAGGAGCCAAGGGGCAGAGGGCCTGCTAACCAGGATCCACCATGGAGGGGACCGAGGAGGGAGTCGCACGGCGCTGCCCATACCTTGCCAGACCTTCCCTGCCTGCCACCGCAATGGAGGTGACACCTGCCTACATACACACGTGCATAGATGGGGCTGGGTGGGGACCCGGGGGACTCTCCCAAGGTCTACCTCTCCTAAGCTGCTCGCTTTTTCATCTCCATGTCCAGGGCCCTAAGCCTTTGCACCACGTCTCCATCTCTTCCCTCCTCCCATGAGGCAGGGGCAGCCTGAATGGGGCTCTTCTCCCGGGCCTGGGATGGGGGATACGGGAAGCCCCTGCCCTCCTCATTCCCCCTTCTGCCTCAGACTTCACAGGAGGCTACCGCCTGGGGCGCTCAGCCTCCACCTCTGGAGTCCGGCAGGCCGCACTCCACACCCCTCGGCCCTGCAGCCAGCCCAGGGATGCCCCCAGCCAGGTGAGACTTGGTTCTTTTATTTGCAAAGGCTCAAGTAGAGGAGAAAGCTCAGGTGTGGAAAGAAAGGCAAGGAAGGGGTCAGTCTGACTGGGACCTGAGCCAGGAAGGTTGGCACAGACAAATGGGGACCCAGGTTGGGGGTGGGTGGCTCAAGATGAATCCAGGAAGGGGCTGCTTGAAAAGGGCCTGGAGGCAGGGCCTGGCCTTGGAGATCAGTAGAGGCCACCCCCAGCCGCCAGTGAGCCTTTGTGCCATTTAAAGAAAGGACACCCTCTGGGGAGACCAATTAAAAAAACTGCAGCCATCTAGAAAGACAGTTTTTAAAAGGCACCCCTTCCTCAGGGTGACACAGGCTCTGCATGACACCAGGGTACCCAGCTGGGCAAAGGGACAGACAGGGGTTGGATTTCAGCCAGAGGGAGAGGACAGAGGCCTTGAGAAGCGAGAGAGGACTTGTTTCTGGGAGGCCTCGTTACTCTAAGGTCCGCCACCCCGCCTCTTTTTTCCTTTCTCTCCTGTGGATTGCACAGACCCACCCCGCGCTACCGCTGCCGCTGCCCCTGCCACCCCAGCCGGTCCGCGAGCGTGACGGGAAGCTGCTGGAGGTGATCGAGCGCAAGCGATGCGTGTGCAAGGAGATCAAGGCGCGCCACCGCCCCGACCGGGGCCTCTGCAAGCAGGAGAGCATGCCCATTCTCCCCAGCTGGCGGCGAGGGCCTGAGCCCCGCAAGTCCGGCACCCCGCCCTGCCGCCGGCAGCACACAGTCCTCTGGGACACTGCCATCTAAGGAAGGCCCGGAGGCCGGGGCACCTGGACTGGGAAGCGGGGCAGGGCACGCCCGGCTCTCTAGAGAGATTTGCCTTGAGTAAGAGGACCAGGTGAGAGAGCCTGGAAGAAGCCCTGTCCTCCACCCTAGGCCCCGGAGATGGGGAGTCTGCCAAGTCCATGGAGCTTGGGGTGCCAACAGCACCCCCAAGAAATTTGGAGAAGGAGAAAGGGTTTGCTTGAAGTTGGGTTGAGGCCCTGTGATTGTTGGCTGTTCTCCTCAAGGAGCATGGTAGACCTCTCCTCCTGAGAGGACAAAGGTCAGCATGGGGGGGGCGGATGGGAGGAAGAATGGGGGGTGGATGGAATGAAAGAGAGGGCCTAGAGTGAGGTAGAAGAGCTCTTTTTATAGAGTTGGGAGTCATTGGGGAGGGGGTATTTATTTTAGTCTGGAGGGCAATTCTGGGCCCTTCTGACCTACTCCTGAACAGGGAGTGGAGAATTGAGGTCAAGTTTGCATTCTCCCCAAAGCCCATGCCATCCTATGGCCAGGAAGGGGTCTGGACAGACAGTAGACTGGGAGAAAGGGGGGGGGCAAGTGAGTGGAGGGCCGCAGACCATTTACAGTATTTACAGTTTGCCAGAATTTGATAGGCAGTGTGCCCTGCTCTGAAACAGGCATCTTATTTAGTTATGGGGTGAGGGTCTAGCACCAGGGATGGGTGGGATAATGGGGAAGGAGGTTAAATTTTAGTGGGTGGGGGGTGGGCAGGGTATTTATTTAAATTAAAAAACAAAACAGAAGAGATGTCAGGAACTTTTTTTTAATTCCTTTCTTTTCAGAATAACATATTAAAAGACTAATGATCCTAGAGCTGGCTTCTTATATTTCAGTGTGCTCCACCTTTCTCACATTTTTTTTCTTTTTCCATTTTACCCTTTGTTGGTGGGAGTTGAAGTTTGTGTGGGGAGGGGTGAGTAGCTGTGGCCAGTAGCAAGGAGAGATGGAGTTTGAGGTAAGTCTTTGGGAATGCCACTGTGCAGTGAATCAGTAAGCATTTATAGAGCACCTAATATGTTCTTGGCAATGCACTGATACAGAAGGAATCTTCAGCCATGAAGCTTGTCCTCAGGGAGATAAAACACCTGAGTGAACAGTAGACAATGCTGCAGGAATAAGAGAGGGAGAGGGCTGGAGTCATCCAGAAAAAAGCTTCCTGGGACAGGTAAGGTTTGGATGAGCAGTATGGAAAAGAGAAAGCCCCAAGGTCACAGTGTGATTGTCTATGGAGTAGTAGGACATGGGGAGAATTGGGGATTATTTAAATGATACAGTAAGTCCACCCATGTGAAAGCTGGTTCAGAAAGATCACCTCAAATCAAGATGCAGGTTCTCAGGCAGGAATCCTCCTAGGAGGTGATTTGTCACAAGTAAGGAGGATAAGGAGGGTACCTGGGAGGTTGGAGGGCAAGAGACAGTGTGAGAGGCAGCTGAAAGAAGACATCCTTAAGATGGGGATGAAGGAGAAGAACTGGTCCTACATGAAGCCCAAGTTCAGAGGCCCAGTAATTGGGGAGATAACAGATTGAGAAAGGTGGGGTTGAAAGTGGCCTTGAAGGAAGAATGTTGAATTTGAAGCATTAGTGAATATTACCTGTTGGAACAGAGTTTCAAAAAATGTACTGGGTGATACAAAAGATGTCTTTTACATGACATTTTTTACCATATTTTTAAAACTTTAATAGTTTTGTGTTTATGTTCTCATTCATATTAGAAAAATTACAACCAGCACATCAGTCTGATTGTTATTTCATGGATGTTATTGCACAAGATGAAGCTAAATTTGTTTTTAATGGATTGGTTTAAAGAAAAAGCATTAAGCAGATAAATAACAGTACAGGCAGTATACAGAATATGAAAAACTGTGACATACGTTTTGAAATTTAGGAAACACCAAATTATAGGTAAAAATGATAGTTTGGAAGAGGGGACAAGATTGTGGACATTAGGAGTCATCAACTTGGAAATAGTACTCAAAGCCAACACAGGTGAGTTCTGTAAAGAGGGTGTGACTATAGATAAGATCTAAAAACAAAATATAAATAAGCAGCAACTTTTTTTATAACTATAGTAGTTAGCAATTATTATTATTTTTTGAGACAGAGTCTTGTTTTGTTGCCCTCAGTAGAGAGCCCTGGTCTTCCCTAAGCTTCCTGAGTAGCTGGGGCTACAGGTGCCTACCACAACACTCAGCTATTTTTAGAGGTGGGGTCTTGATCTTGCTCAGGCTAGTCTCGAACCTGTAAGCTCCGGCAATCCACCTGCCTCAGCTTCCCAGAGTGCTAGGATTATAGGTGTGAGCCACTAGGCCCGGTCCGTGTAGTTAGCAAATTAATTGAA
This sequence comes from Loris lydekkerianus, assembly GCA_963574355.1. NCBI lineage: Eukaryota > Metazoa > Chordata > Mammalia > Primates > Lorisidae > Loris > Loris lydekkerianus. Next base: position 28,242 of record CAUYPK010154355.1, on the reverse strand, counting down.
GGAAATATCCATTCATAAAAGCAACAAAAACCATAAAATAACTTTAACAAGAAATGAACAGGACCTATATCCGATCAATCGATAGAACTACAGTTTTTTGAGTTACTTGAAAAAAGAAAAGACTTAAATAAGGAAAGAGTACTATCTTAGATAGAAGACTTGATAATATAAAAGATGTCAATTTCCTCTAACTCCACAAATTCAATACAGGCTCTAAATCTCAAAAGGATTATTTAGGAAATTTGATAAAATAGTTTGGAAATTCATGCAGAATGATAATGAGAAAACCAGAACATTCTGAAACAGAAGAGTAATGGAGGGTCCTCCACTACTAAATACTAAAACATGAAATACAATCACAGCATATCAGTCCTAGCACAGCACCAAGATAACCCATCAGAATAAAGAGTCCAGAAACATCCCAAAATGCACATGGGAATTTAGCACTTATATCATAAAAGTGATATTGTAAATTGGTTGAGAAAAGATTATTTTCTAATTGTTTCTTGAACAATTAACCAGTCAGGAAGGGGAGTATGGGAAGCTGTGTCTCTGTTTCATTCATTATGCCAAAAGATTTAAATGTAAAAATAAAACATTAAAATGGAAGAATGGATGAACATTCTTATACCCTTGGGATTGATGAGGCCTTTTGAAATAGCATGAAAACCAGAAACAAATAAGCCAAAATGCTTTTAAGTTTGATCATATTAACAATTAAAATTTCTAGGCCTCATTCAGTGAGTGGCTCATGCCTCAGAAGTTCCAGACCAGCCTGAGCAAGAGCAAGATCCCATCTCTATTAAAAATAGAAAAAATTATCCAGACATGGTGGTGTGCGCCTGTAGTTCCAACTTCTTGGGAGACTAGGTAGAAGGATCACTTGAACTCAGGAGTTGGAGCTATGGTGATTCCACTTCACTCTAGCCAGGGTGACAGAGAGATTTTGTCTCAGAAAAAAAACAAAAACAAAAAACTTCTATTTGGCAAGTCAAACTATAAACATTGAACTGGGAAAATATTTCTAACACATATCAGAAAAATTAATACAATATATAAGAAGGGCTCGTAAGTCAAAAAGAGAAAGCAACCCAGACAACTATGAACAAAGAACGTAAATAGATAATTCACCAAAGAAACAGAAATTGAGAATAAACATACTCAACCTTAACAATAATTAATATAAAATAAAGCTAATAAAATACTTAACACTGATCAGATAGATCAGTGAAAGTGAAAAAATTCCTAACACCAATCTGGCAAGTATGTGCAAAAAAAAATAGCCACTCAGTGTGTAGATGTAAATTCATACAGCATTTTTGGAGGTCTGTTTAACATTTATTAAAAATTTAAATATATATCAGTTTTGACTCAGAAATTCCATTTAGAGGAATTTATCCTATGAAAATAGTTACACAAGTGTGCAAAGCTAAATGTACAAGGATGCTAATTTCATTATTGTGTGAAATAATGAAAAATTGGAAGCAACCCCAGGGTTCATCAGTATGCATTCACTAACTTACGGTAACAATGGAAAACTGAACCTGTTAAATAGAATGTAGAAGTAATAAATGTTCTAAGCACAAGAAGAAGTTGACAGATGAATAAGTGAATAAAGCAAGTGAAGGAAACTACATGTAGAAAGAAAAACTACATAATTTTAAGAAAAATTATTTATTTGTAAATATTTATGTAGAAAATGGTCTGGAAAGAAATAAACCAAATAGCTGACGGTGATTATTTTGAGGTTTGAGAAAAGAGGAGACTTAATTTACTTTTTAAAAAACAAATTCATATTGCTTAAATTTGTATGTCTTAATTATGAAATCAGGGAATATATATTATTTTTTAAAGGAAAAGAATTAGTTAATTGTTTAAGGAGAATGAAAAGGGGACGAGTAATTGTGGTCTGTGAGATGAAGGAGATGAATCCCAAATTGGCACTTATAGGAAAATCTCTAGCCAGGCTTTGTGGCAAGTGCCTGGAGACCCAGCTACTCAGGAGACTAAGGTAAGAGAATTGCTTAAGCCCAAGAGTTTGAGGTTGCTGTGAGCTGTGAAGCCACAGCACTCTACCCAGGGAAACAAACTGAGATTCTGTCTCAAAAAGAAAAAAAAAGAAAGAAAGGAAAATTCCCTTATCTATAAAATAGGGACAATTAGAAGATTGTTGAGACGATTAAATAAGATAGTGTAATGAAGCTGGGTGTACACATCTGTAATCCCAGCACTTTGGGAGGCAGAGGCAGGAAGATTGCTTGAGCTCAGGAGTTCAAGACCAGTCTGAGCAAGAGCATGACCCCATCTCTACTAAAAGTAGAAAAAATCAGCCTGGTATTGTGGAAGGTGCCTGTAGTCCCAGCTACTCAGGAGGCTGAGCATCACTTGAGCCCAGGTGTGTAAGGGTGCAGTGAGCTATGATGACACCACAGCACTATAGCCTGAACAACAGAGTGAGACTCTGTCTCAAAAAAAAAAAAAAAGTGCAATGCTTCCTTTGAGGCTTGAGAGGGATAGGGATAGAGATTGAGATGGGTGAGAGAATAGAAACTGAGAGGCAAGGCATAAGGGAGATCCATTAGGAAGGGCCAGGTCAAAGGCAGACACTTAGGGCTCTTGTGAGCCTGGGCTGTACAGCCCTTCTGTCTGTCAAGATCAGACTTCAGAGTTAGAAGTTTAACAAAACTTAGGCCGTGCTGGAGCTATAAACCTTGCCTGAGAGATGGAGGGAAAAACACCACCTGGGAAGTCAGTCTGGGCTCTGCCCTGCCTGCCTGACACCTAGTACAATGTACCTAGTACAACACTTAGTACATATCCTCTCCTAGGGTCACTAGGGCATTTCTAAGGCTGACTTTTTACCTTTCGAAATTCCAGCAAAACCAGGGACTCTCAGGCAGGCACAGCCAGAGGTGAGGGTGCTCTGGGGGTGTTTCAGTCAAGAAGGACACAGGAGGAGAGACAGGGAAGAGACCTTCATTGGAGAAGTCAAGCATTGAACCAGAAAAGGGAAAAAGAAAAGACCTCAGAAATAATATCCTGCTTCAGTTTTCCTGGCCCATTTTGTCCTTTGAGCTCATATGTCTCTGAAGGTTGATTTCTAGCAAAGATTACTAGGGTCATGTCAAAGAAACTCAGGGGCAGCTTTAAAAAGCTCCCAATGGTGAAAAGATTGGATAATTTGAACATCAAAAAGGGTAATAACTATAATTAGTTGAAAGACAGATATATTGAGATCCCTGAGTTCACATGCTTTTTAAAAAAATTGTTCACTTTTGGAGGATACTAAAGAATCAATTTATTTTTTTGAAAACTGATAAGCAATCAGAAAGAATGGAACATTTATCTCCCTTTATCAAATGATAGATAAAGGGAATTTTCTATAGAAATATTTCAGCTAATAAATGAAGAAAGAATTTTAGAATTAGAATATCAACATGAAGTAATGGATCCATGTCTTGAGTTTTAGAATTAGAATATCAACATGAAGTAATGGATCCATGTCTTGAGTTTCAAGACAGCTAACATCATATATAATCTTGTAAGAGATAATCAGAAATTATGTGCCTCTTGATGGAAGGAAACACCACCAACTGTGAGGTGCTTTTGCCCCCCAAAATCAAACATGGGACTATGATCAAGCCTCTAGATGCAAATACCAATTACAGGAAATACAGAGGAGAGGGGAACACTTTAGATACCACCACGGAATACAGTCAACAAAACTGGGATTGTGGGAAACACCACAGGACAAACAACTTGGATTCTTCAACAAATACATTGTCAGAGAAAGTAAAGAAATGAAGAGGGAATCTGTACACTAAAAGAGGCTAAAAAAGACACATCACCAATTACAATTTGTGGCCCTTATTTGGATCCTTATTCAATTAAACTCTTTTTTTAAAAGTTCACTTATTACATTTATGGGACAATTAAGGATATGACCAATGACTGGATATGTGATGATATTAAGGAATTATTTTTTAGGCATGGTGATGTATCATGGGTGCATATTTTTGAGTCTTTAAAGAAATAATACTGAAATATTAATCAAAGAAATTGCATGAGGTCTGAGATTTGCTTCCAAATAAAATGGGAAGGATAAAAGTACTAGGGGAAAAGATGAAATAAGAATGGCCATCAGGCTTGGCATCTGTAGCTCAGTGGCTAGGGCACCGGCCAAATAACACCAGGGCTGGCAGGTTCAAACCCAGCCTGGGCTTGCCAACAACAATGACAACTACAACAAAAAAATAGCCAGGTGTTGTGGTGGACACCTGTAGTCCCAGCTACTTGGGAGGCTGAGACAAGAGAATTGCCTTTGCCCAAGAGTTGGAGGTTGCTGTGAGCCATGACGCCACAGCACTCTACCAAGGGTGACATAGTGAGACTCTGTCTCAAAAAAAAAAAAAAAAAAGGCCATCAGTTGGCCAGGTGCAGTGACGTGTAATCCTAGCACTTTGGGAGGCTGGGCTGGGAGAATCCCTGAGCTCAGAAGTTGGAGACCAGCCTGAGAAAGAAGAGTGAGACCCCATCTCTACTGAAAATGGAAAAATTATCCAGATGTTGTAGCAGATGCCTGGAGTCCTACCTACTTGGGAGGCTGAGGCAGGAGGATCACTTGAACATTGGAGTTGAAGGTTGCTGTAACTAGGCTGATGACACAGCACTCTAGCCTAGAGACTCAGGCTAGAGGGGCAACAGAGCGAGACTCTTCCTAAAAAAAGAATGATTGGTTGGCCATGAGTTGATAATTGAGGCTAGATGGTGAATACATAGTTCTTCACTGGATTGTGCTGCCTGCACATGAGTCTGTTTGAAATTTTCCATAATAAAAAATGTTTTGTTTGTTTTAAGTCAGTGTGATGAGTCCAAATTTTCCTCTTTTGACAAAAATGATGTTTGGGAGCAGGTGATCAAGGAAGCCCTTCCCAGCACACACACTTTCTAATTAAAAATCACCTTTATTTTTAAAAAAGCAACATACAGCATATGCAATTGTAGGAAGTTACCAAACACTGAAAAAAATATAATATTTCTACCACCTAGAGGTTACCATTGAACAACTTACTGTATATTTCAGAATTTTTCGATGCATATCTATGTTTTTTTTGACAAACAAGATCATATTAGATGTGCTGCTTCGAAAGCTACTTTTCTTAGTTAATGATCTCTACCTCCCCATGTCAATAAATCTGCATTTTGTTTAATACCCAGCCTATATATACATTTCCCTGTATATATACCCAGTCTATATATACTGTCCCCCAAAGTGTCCTGGTGTCTTAGCTTGGGCTGCTATGACAAAATATTTTAGACTAGGCTGCATGCCTGTAGCTCAGTGGCTAGGGCTCCAGACACATACCCAAGAGCTGGAGGGTTTGAATCCAGCCTGGGCCTGCCAAACAACAATGACAACTACAACAAAAAAATAGCCAGGCACTGTGGCAGGCACCTGTAGTCCCAGCTACTTGGGAAGCTGAGGCAAGAGAATTGCTTAAGCCCAAGAGTTTGAGGTTGCTGTGAGCTGTGAAGCCACAGCACTCTACCCACGGTGACATAGTAAGACTCTATCTCAAAAAATAAAATAAAATAAAAAACTTTAGACTAAGTGGCTTTAATAACAGACATTCATTTCTCATAGTTTTGAAGGTTGGGAAATCCTTCAAGATGCTGGCAGACTTGGTTCCTGTGAATGTGGTTGCAGGCAGATGCCTTTTTGCTGTGTTCTTACATGACAGAGAGAGAGTGAGCTCAGATCTCTCTTCTCATAAGGATGCTAATTCCATCATGAGGGCTTCACCCATGTGACCTCATCTAAACCTTATTACTACCCCAAAGCCCCACCTCCAAATATCATCACATTGGAGATTAAGGCTTCAACATATGAATTTGGGGGGAAGACACAATAGAGTGGGCTTATTGAGACTGAGATTCTATCCAGAACTATGCGTTATATTCATTTGTTATATTTCTTCATTTCATCTAATTTGGCATGGTATCTTTGTTTTTCTATTCCCATTACCCTAACTAGTGGAATAGACTGGGCCAGTTGTCCTATAGAAAGTGGAAATCTCTGCACATTCTTGGTTGTTTCCTCAAGGCACTGCCTGCAGCTTACAGATACCATGAGTTGGAGCATCTTAGCGCTTGTGTTCAGAGCCAGGTGCCCTCAAATATGTGCCTGTGGACTGGTGGCCCACTCTGAGGGTCTGGCTTCCATTGCTCCTCTACTACCTCCAACCCTCCACCCCCATGGGATGAGGAGCACGTGCTGGGACTCATCCAAGTCCCCCCCTACCCCCCTCACTGACCTCTGCCACCACTCTGGGCTAGCCTTTTCCCACCAAAAATGACTGGGAGCCAGAACCAAAGGCTGGAAGCACCAGAGATGGTGTCATTACCCTTTTAAAAAATTTCCACTGACCAAGTGGTGACCTTATTCCGATTGTGTTTGACATTCCTGTGTTAAAGCCCGGGGACGGCAACATGTACACATTCCAGAAATTTCAGAGTAATGAGGGGAAACCTGGAATAATTAGAACTAGATGGAAAATTTTAAACATATGCATTATTTATTTTATCACCCCTTAAATCTGAAGTTACTTTGTTCATCTAGTAACATAAAATGAATCCTTGCATTTGGGTATAAAGCTGTCATAGTTGGTCTACTCAAAGATCTGAAAATCTAAAACCCAGAGAACACCTTTTTCCCCAATTTTGAGGTGAGAGTTGGGTGAGTGAAAGGTCCATGGGGAAACATCTCTCTCCTCTCTTTTGTCTTTCTTTCTGCCTCTCACACCTAGGAGGCCCTAAGACAGGGAATGAAGCCAGCTCCTAATAGGAACTTCTTACAGAAGCAAACTCAGTTTTGCCTGGAGTCGGATGTGCCCTTGACAACAAAACAGATCTAAGGAGGGACAAGTTAGCTTCTAGAATTCCTTCATGGGATGGTGCTTGCCCATCACCTTCCCTTGAAGAGCCATAGGAGGAGACTTCACATTAACCTACTGTCTTCAATCATTGTTCTGAAAGAGATCTGCCCCATCCCTCCCTTCCTGCAGTGGAGCAAGGATTTCCCTTCCCATTATAGCAGCAGTGGCAGGGACCTTTGCAGGAGAAGGGACATTGACCCTATCCACCAACAGATCACTACTCTTTATACCTTGAATGGGGAGAACAGGCAAGCAGCCATCTTTCTCAGAGGATGGGTGGAATGAGTCCAGATGGCCAGAAAGTGATACAGGGATGCTTGGCATCCTGGGTGGGCCCAATGGACATTAGTCTTTTACCCTGGTGATACTGCAGCCTAAAAGGAAACTATTCCATCCAGGTATAGTTTAGCTGTAGCATAGTTCTTACCCAGGGCAATTTTGCCCCCCAGGAGACATTTAGCAGTATTATTGATTATTGCAACTGAGGGTGGGTAGTTGAGCTGTAGAGGCCTGAGATACTGCTAAACATCCTACAATGCACAGGACAGTTCCATGACAAAGAAGAATCTTTCTAGAAATGTCAATGATGTTGGAGGCCAGAAACTCTGAGGTTTGTGTTAGAGAAGTTAGAGTGCCTTAACACTTAGAACATTGTTCTTTGAGAGTGCTATTGTGAAACCTAACAGCTTAATTCCATCCACAAGTTTTTGTGTGTTTGTGAATGTGCCAAACACTCATAGCTATTTCAGATGGGGAGTAGGGGACTAGAATTACATAAAACCTTCCTTAAATCTAACTTTAATCACTTGCTAATGCTTTAAGTTCATATCATAGACAATTGGTTATTGACCTATGATGTACACACAATGAAAGCTCTAAAATTACATTTCTGGGGTTTTTTTTTTTGTTGTTGTTGGTTGGTTGTTTGTTTTTTGGAGTTTTTGGCCGAGGCTGGGTTTGAACCCTCCACCTCCAGTATATGAGGCCGGCATCCTACTCCTCTTTGAGCCACAGGGGCCGCCCTCTGTTTTTCTTTTTTTTTTTTTTCATAGCTTTAGCAAGGTATTATTTACACATAATAAAATGTACTCATTTTAAGTCTATGCTTTAAGAATTTTAACAACTATATATTCCTGTATTCACACATTTTACAAAACCATGTTTAGGTTTATGAAGTAATGGTTAGAAACATAAACTGAGAAGTTCATCAGACATGGGTTAAGATCCAAGCTCTGCTATCTACTATGTTTGATTTTCCTATCCAAGGGGTTATTGTGGACACTAAAATATGAGATGCTTGAAGTATTTAGCACAGTGCCCATCCGGCACATGATGAAGTGCTTTATCAGTGATAACAATCACGATTATGAATGTTATCCCCACTTCATGTTATACATGCCGATACAGACTGCATTTTTGTCTTCCCCCAAATACCTATGATGATGTCCCAATCCCCAATGTTAGGAGGTAGGGACATAATTAGGTCATGAAGGGATTAGTGCCATTATAAAAAAGACTTTGAAGAATTCTCTTGCCCCTTCTGCTATGTAAGGACAAAATGAGAAGATAGCATTCTATGAACAAGGAATCAGACCCTCACCAGACATTGAATCTTTTGTCACCTTGATCTGGGACTTTATGGCCCCCAGAACTGTAAGAAATAAATTTCAGTTGCTTAGAAACCATCCAGTCTATGGTACTCTGTTATAATGGCTGGAACACAGAAACACTTGGCTAATAGAGTCCTCTTTTCTTTTCCCAGGTTATGATATTCACATATACATATGTGATTCCCAAACTGGTATTTCCAGACTCAATCCTCTCTCCTGAGCACCTGAAGAACATGGCCTAGGCCCACCTCAAAATAATCTATCTACAATTGAACTCATTGTCCTCCCTGCCAACCACCAGCCATGTCTTAGATTGTCCGCCTCAGCCAGTAGCATCACATTTAGTCTCCTAAGACAGAAAGCTTTATGTAGAAATGCCTGGTTCCTTCCTCACTCCCTTATAGCTTTTGTTGTATAACTGCTTCAAAACAGACCCAAGGGAGGGCCAGGCATGGTAGCTTGTGTCTATAATCCCAGCATTCTGGGAGGCCAAGGCAAGTAGATTGCTTGAGCTCAGCAGTTTGATACCAGCCATAGCAAGAGTGAGGCCTTGTCTCTAAAACAGCATGGTGGGTGGCACCTGTGGCTCAATCAGTAGGGCACCAGCCCCATATACTGAGGGTGGTGGGTTAAAATCTGGCCCCACACAAAAAATAGCCGGGTGTTGTGGCAGGTGCCTGTAGTCCCAGTTACTCCAGAGGCTGAGGCAAGAGAATCACCTAAGCCCAAGAGCTGGAGGTTGCTGTTAGCTGTGATGCCACAGCACTCTATCAAGGGTCATCAAGTGAAACTCTGTCTCTAAAAATAATAATAATAATAAAACAGCATGGCATTGTGTTGGGCACCTGTAATATAGGCCCCGCTATTTGGAAGGCAGAGGTAAAAGGATCTCTTGAGACCAAGAGTTTGAGGTTGCTGTGAGCTGTGATGCAATGGCACTCTATTGGGGATGACAAAGTGAAATTCTGTCCCCCCCCCAAAAAACAATGAATAAAATAAAAATAAATAGACACCAGTAACAGTACATTAGCAGTCCAGAGTAAGTATGGAGACATCAGTACATCAGGGTCAGGCTCTTTCCAAAGGCGTTGTTTTAGTTCTACAATGTCTTAGTGGCTTACTACCAGGTCCAATTTTCATGCAGAAGGATGGTGCTTGCCTTGCTGCATTCCAATCCTCCTCCTATTTAAGAGGTAATGTTTAATTAGGCTGAGCCATACAAAATTTCCACTCTGGGGTAATATTGGCAATTTTTATAATTTAACCCAATAATAACATTTCTACTTTATAGATAAGGACTCTGATGTACAAAGAACTCAAGTAACTTACTTAAAGTCACACTGCAGGTGAATAGCAGAGAAGGGGCTCAAATCCAGAGCTTCCTGAGAATCTGGGCTAATGTGATTCTTCAGTGAATAAGCCTCAGTTGCTCTGACCCCAATACACTTAGAACCTAGCTGAAGGGAAACATAAACATTGGAAAGCTAAATAGCAGCTCAAGAAACAACAACAGCTTGATACAGCTATGTAAGAATGTCATAGGCCACAGAATGTCAAGAAGGTCATTGCTAATGGAATGGTAGGACAAGGCCTTCTTTTTCTAGAAAGTGAGGAGACAGCAATGGATCTGGAAGGCTCCCAAAAAGCAGGAAGATTTCAGCTGGGTCTTGAAAGCAGAGAAGGATTAGTTCCGTGGTGGTGGTGGTGTGGGGATGTTTAGTGATAATAATTTCATTCTATTCTATTTAATAAAAGTTTGAAAATGCCATGAAGGCTACATTGAACAGTTTGATGAGAATATTTCAGATTGTATATGAAACCAGCACATTGTACCCCTTGATTGCACAGCTAATGTACGCAGCTATGATTTAACAATAAAAAAAAATAATAAAATAAAAGTTTGAGATGTTATCAATAAAGATCTGGCTCTTTTGTCATTTCTTAGTTGTGTGTGTATAGACTTCCATAGCATACCTGTGGATTTCTTTTTTATGTCTCACCAGGTTTCCTTCCTTCCTTCCCTTATTTCTCTATCACATTCTCTTTCCTAAGAGCTGTCTCTCCCTGTATCTTTGCTTTATAATTGTCACTTATAAATCCCAAGTACAGTAGAATCTCTGTAAGTTGACCACTCAGGGGACTATAACAAACTGGTCAACATATGGAGGTTGTCAACGTAAGGACTTAGACATATTATACTGATAGGTACATGTATTTCGTGTCTGCTCTATGAAAGTTAGGTCAACTTAAGGAGGTGGTCAGTGTAGAGATGTGCTACTATGTATCTTTAATTATTCATTGCACATATTAAATAGTTTGATATGCTCTTCCCTTAATTTAAAATGCAAAGGAACAGAATGTTCTATTGCTCCACTTAAATCTCTCATCCATTTCAATCCTCCTTGCCCTTGGCCTTTTAATTAATTTTTAAAAAATTTTTGTCACGTTAGACATAATTTTAAAAGTCAAATCATACTAAAAGGTTAACAATGATTAAAAAAAACAAAAAACACCCTGACCTCTCTGAACTCTCAGATTGAAATGTTTTCAACTCTTTCAGCTCTTCCTTCTGGTATGTGCCTCCTTGTTTCTAAATAACATCCTTGTACAGCTATTTGTTGATTTTTCAGTTTTAGATATGACCTATGATTTCTTAAAACAGAAAATTAAGATTTAACTCTTAATCCCCCAGCTCCCACACAATACTCTGTCCTTTCCCCCATCCTCTAAATATAGTTATAGCATAATTTTTGGTGAGATCAGAGTTAGGGTATTTATAGTACTTTTTTTTTTTTTCTTTTTTGAGACAGAGTCTCACTTTGTCGCCATCAGTTGAGTGCCATGGCATCATAGCTCACAGAAATCTCAAACTTTGGGGCTCAAGCAATTCTCTTGCCTCAGCCTCCCAAGTAGCTGGGACTACAGGCGCCCACCACAACACTCAGATATTTTTAGAGACAAGGTCTCGCTCTAGCTCAGGCTGGTCTCGAATCTGTGAATTCATGCAATCCACCAGCCTCGGCCTCCCAGAGGGCTAGGATTACAGGCTTGAGCCACCATGCCTGGCCCCAGTATTCTTTTTTTCTTTTCTTTTTTTGAGACAGAGTCTCACAGCAACCTCAAACTCTTGGACTTAAGTGATCTTCTTTCCTCAGCCTCCTAAGTAACTGGGACTACAGGCCACTGCCATCATCCATGGCTAGTTTCTCTATTTTTAGGATTACAGGTGGGAGCCACTACCCCAGATACAGTGTTCTTATTATATAAATATTATTTACACCTGAGCCATGTGATAGATTAGTATTTTTTGGAGACAGGGTGTCTCTTTGTCACCTTTGGTAGAATGCCATGGCATCATAGCTCACAGCAACAACAAATCTTGGGCTCAAGAGGTCCTCTTGTCTTAGGCTCTCGAGTACCTGGGACTACAGGCACCTGCCACAACGCCTGGCTTTTTCTTTTTTGCAGTTTTGGCCAGGGCTGGGTTTGAACCCACCATCTCCGGCATATGGGGCTGGTGCCCTACTCCTTTGAGCCACAGGCACTGCCCACGACACCTGGCTATTTTTTAGAGACAGGGTGTTGCTTTTTCTCAGGCTGGTCTCCAACTCCTAAGCTCAAGCAATCCACTCCCCTTGGCCTCCCAGAGTGCTAGGATTACAGACATGAGCCACTACACCGGGCCCTTATAATGATGTTTTTTTCTTAGAGTTTTCTTTCCCTGGAGTTAGCCATCTGAATTTTTTTACTTGTCTAGTTTTCCATGTACCTATAACAAATTCAGTTCCATTAGGCAATCAATAAGCCTAATCTTTTTCATAGAGGCAGCTGTCCTGTAGCCCTTATGCTCCTGTTAAACACACTAGATGACTTGCTCTAGGCTACAGTTCAGCTGTCCTCTTGGGGTCCCATCTTGCCTCTCTCCACTGCTCCTGACCCTGAATTCCATTTCCTCTTTCCTGGACTAGTCCCTCATTTTACTGGAGTCTACCCTTCAAAAGCTCCTCATGAATGATTCCAGGAGATCATTGTTTTGAGACTTTACAAATATCTTGATAATATCTTGATAGTTTTGCTAGGTACAGAATTCTAGGTTTGCAATCATCTTTTCTCAGATTTTCAAGGCATAGGGGTTTTTTTGTCTGTTTGTTTGTTTTTTGAGACAGTGTCACTTTGTCGCCCTTGGTACAGTGCCGTGGCATCATAGCTCTCAGCAACCTCAAACTCTTAGGCTCAAGTGATTCTCTTGCCTCCGCCTCCCAAATAGCTAGGACTACAAGTGCCTGCCACAAAGCCCAGCTATTTTTAAAGAGGGAGGTCTTGCTCTTTCTCAGGCTGGTCTCCAACTCCTGAGCTCAAGCAATCCACTCACCTTGGCCCCAGAGTATTTGGATTACAGGCATGAGCCACCACCCCCACCATCTCCCCTTCCCAGAGCACTAGGTGTGAGCTATGGCACCCAACCAACATCAGCTTTTCACTAATGTTGAGAAAAGTCTGAAGTTATTCTGATTCTGAGTCATTTCTCCCTACAAACTTGTAGGGTCTTTGCCATGGCTTCTGTGTTCTGAAGTTTCAAGATTACTTATCTTGACATGGGTTTATTGTAAACCCATTGTATTGGATATATAGGAAGCCTCACCACCTAGAAATTTCAATTCTGGCAAGTTATTGGTAGTTATTTCTGTGATAATGTTTTCCCTTTTGGTTTTCTCTTTATAAAACCTTTGTGATTTTTATAAAGAATCAATTTCTTGAATTGATCTTCAAAATTTTTAAATATTTTTTTCTCTCCTATTTTTTTCATTTTTGCCATTTCTTCTACTATCCAGGAGGGTTTCTTTGCCTTTGTTTTCTAAACCTCCTACTAAGTTTTTCATTTTAAATATCATATTTTTGGCTCGATGCCTGTGGTTTAAGCAACTAAGGTGCCAGCCACATACACCTGAGCTGGTGGGTTCGAATTCAAACTGGGCCTGCCAAACAACAGTGATGGCTGCAACCAAAAAATAGCCGGGTGTTGTGGTAGGCACCTATAGTCCCAGCTACTTGGGAGGCAGAGTCAGGAAAATCGCTTAAGCCCAGGAGTTAGAGATTGCTGTGAGCTGTGATGCCACGGCACTCTACCCAGGGTGACAGCTTGAGACTCTATCTCAAAATAAATAAATAAATAAATAAATACAATATTTTTTATTTTTAAGAGCCTTTTTGGTTCTCTGGAGATTCCTTCTTGTGTCCTTTTGTATTATTTTTAAGGATGAAATATCTATTCTTATCTAACAATCAACAGTATTAATTTTTTTTTTTTTTTGACAGAGTCTTACTATGTTGCCCTTGGTAGAGTGCTGTGGCATCACAGCTCACATCAACCTCAAACTCTTAGGCTTTAAGCGATTCTCTTGTCTCAGCTTCTTGAGTAGCTGGGACTACTGGCACCCTCTACAACAGCGCAGTTGCTGTTGTCATTGTTGTTTTAGCAGGCCCTGGCTGGGCTCGAACAAACCAACCTCAGTGTATGTGGCCAGCACTCTACTCACTGAGCTACATGCCCTGAGCCAGTATTAATTTTTTTAAGCTTTTTTTCTGTTTTTGCTCCTGCTTCTTCCAAGGTCATTTTTTTCTCTTTGTTGCTTTGATTTTGTTTCTTGCCAAAGGCTGGTGTGCTCTTAGCTCCCTATTTACATATTGATACTCCAAGGTCTTTCTCTTGGGCCAATTATTCCAGAGAGGACCTCATCAATCATCCCTATAGAGTGGAGGAAAGAACAGGTAATAATCCTGGCTATAGTCCTTAGACAAGTGAAGGAATGGGGGCTGGCTGGAGGTCACAAATGCCCTGTTAAACACACTGCCCTCAGCTATATCAAATTCTCTGGCCCAGAGTTCCTCTTGTTTAATCTCTCCAGAAAGTCAGCATCACATCTTCACCTGGATTTGGGAAAGCACTGTCACCTTGTTCAGGTGGTGAAAGGGAGCTGAGAATCTATTTCTTTTATAAACTTCTAAAAATAAATAAAATAAATGCAATGTAAAATGTATTGTTTCAACCATTTTTAAAATAGTTCAATAGTGTTAATATGTCTAGGAAGAGAGATTTTTCACAATATACTCTTTTGTATTATTTGGATTTTGAATCATGTGACTGTTTTGCCTATTTTTAAAAACCACATTAAGTTGAAATTGTAAAAAGGAAGAGTCGGCTGGGTGCAGTGGTTCATGACTATAATCCTAGCAATCTGGGAGGCTGAGGCAAGAGAATCACTTGAACTCAGAAGTTTAAAAGCAGGCTGACCAAAACCAGACCTTGTCTCTACTAAAAATAGAAAAATTGGCCAGGGGTGATGGTTCATACCTGTAGTCCCAGCTACTCCAGAGACTAAGACAGGAGGATCACTTGAACTTGGGAGTTTGAGGTTGTTGTGATCCAGGCTGATACCATGATACTCTAGCCTGGGCAGCAAAGTGAGACTCTTGAAAGAGAAGAGAAAGAAAGAGAAGAGGGGAGGGGAGGAGAGAAGAGGGAAAGGAAGGAAAGGAAAGGGAAGGAAAGGAAAGGGAAGGGAAGGGAAGGGAAGGGAAGGGAAGGGAAGGGAAGGGAAGGGAAGAATTTTCCAAATAGTTTGGAGTTTATGGACTTAGACTCTGTCTCCTTAATAGCACAGCAATCCAAATGTTCCTCATAAAAGAAGACGTGCGTGTGTGTGTGTGTGTGTGTGTGTACACATGTGTGCAGAGGTGATATGGGACAGCTATATGAAATAAAAATGGTTAAGAGTCTCTGAAAGTTACCGAGAAAGGGAGTGATGCAGTGAGATCTTGAGTAGCTCCCCAGTGCTTTTTGGATCACTTTCAAATTCTTAAAAACAGCATTCCTAACCCTAAGGATCTGGCCCTTTGAAGCTGTATCTGCGCCTTCTCTTCCAGAAGCTCTGATTCTAAGCTGCTTACTTCCTTCCAGCTCCTGGAGGGGATAGGGTTTCTCATACTTCCATGCTACAACTCATGATTACTCTACTTGGAGACTCTCATCTCCTAACTTCCCCCGCTCATCCCTGCCATGTTCCAAGATTCAACTCATGTGTTACCTCCTCTAGGAAGTATTTTCTGCCTTTCCTCCCAGGTAAGTTAGATACTCCCTCTCATTCTTTCAGTCTTCTGTAGGCCAGGAGCCCTACTAGGAACTATAGGTAAAGAAATTTTTTAAATAGGCCTGTTTTTAAGAAAATAGCAGATACATAAAAGGATATTCATTAGGACCAAATCAATGCCCCCACCCTGAGTTTTAAGCCTGGGAAGTCAACCTTGGTGTGGAATTTTCTGTTTCAACTATCTGAACAGTTTCTACCCAACTCCCCTGCCCTTCTTGGTACACTATGCATACACCAGCCAGAGTATTATCACATTGCAATACAGAACCCAATTGTCTCTTTTATCTCCTCTACCAGAGCTCCAAGAGTGAGGAATAGGATGGGGGATAAAAAGGTTACATGAAGGTGGTAGAATTATGATCAGGCCTTGAAGAACAGAGATAATTTCAACTGTTGTAAGTGGATGTGGATGGAGGCTGAAGGACATTCCACATTGCAGAACAGGGTGAACAAATATGGAGGATGGAGCAAGATCAAAGAAGAAATGTGGTTTCCTATGCCTAGAGGGAAGGATGTGTATGTATATGTGTGCACGTATGCACATGTGTGCAGGATGTTTCATGGGAGAGTTGTGTGAGATAAACTGGATTCAGAGTCTCTGAAAGTTATTGATAAAAGGAGTGATGCAATGAGATCTGAATTTTAGCAAGGAAATGGTGGTGGTGGTATAGAAGATGAGTTGAATGGGGGCCCATACAGGCACATGGAGATGTGCCGGGAGTCAGCAGGGCTTGGGAACTAACTAAACATGCAGAATAAGAGAGATTCTCACTGGACCTTTCCCTTTTCCTCAGTCGTCTTGTATCAAATCATCACCTGCTTTTGATTTTAGCACCTCCGGGACCACCATTGTTGCCTAAAGTCAGCTTTCCCTGTCTGGCCTCCTGTCTTGGGTAGGATGTAAGTCTTCATGGTGGCTTCCAATTACACTGCCACCAACCACTAAAGAAAAGCAGGATTTGCGCTTTAAAAAACTATCTTCCAACAGATTTATTGAGATATAATTCACTCACTCAAAGTGCATATGTTAGTGTGCTGTGCCCAGGAATTCCCAAAGACCACACCATCAAGCTAGCTGAATTAACAGAAGAGTCCTTTATTGAAGAGCTGGCAGTCTGCCTCAGTGTCCCAACATGGGGTTTCTGAGAGCTGCCCCGAGTACTTAAGGGTTCAGGTTTTTAAGGCCTGGTCTGCATCCTGGTTGGCATGTAGGCTGTCCAAGTGCATCCAGGTAGGATAGCAAGCAAGCATTGTACAAAAGCAGAATTTTGCAGTTAGTTAGTATACATCTTGATTTCATACATCTTTGTCTCAGTATTTTCTCTACTTGGTATTGTTTAAAGGTGGGTCCAGGGACAGTCAGTTCCTTTCCCAGGGAGTTAGCCAAGTAAGAAACTGGGAGTGAACTAAGCAAGAAATCAATCAGTACTTTCTCATTTATCTTGGGGGTGAACTAGACTTATTTCATTTCTTTTTTGAAAACTTGCTTTCTGGAAATTTGCCAGGAGTTAACTGGCATTTTTCCATTATAGTCTAGGCCTAACAATCTTCTGCTCTAGGCTAGGCCCACTTAGGCCCAACAAGTGGCTTTTAGTGTATTTTACAGTTGTTCAGCCTTCACCGCAATCAATTTTAGAATGTTTTTATAATCCCCCAGTATGGGGAATTATTTTATAATACTCCTCTAATTTGCTTTCTATGTCTATAGATTTGCTTATTCTGGAATTTCATATAATGGAATCACATAATGTGACCTTTTGCATCTGGCTTTCTTCACTTAGCACAATGATTTCAACATTTATCTATGTTGTATCATACGTCAGTATTTCATTCCTTTTTATTATTGAATAATATTCTGTTGTAGGGAAATATCTGTTCATCTGTTCATTGTTTATCTGTTCATCAGTTGAAGAACATTTGGATTTTGTTCCACTTTCTGGCTATTATGCATAATATTGCTACAAACATTCATGTACAGGTTTTGTGTGAACATGTGTCGTCATGAGTACATACTTAGAAGTGGAATTGCTAATTCCTAATGACTTCAGTAACTGCCAGACTGTTTTTCAAAGTAGCTGCACCATTTTACATTCCCACCAGCAGTATATGAGAGTTCAAATTTCTCCACATCCTGACTAAAACTTCTTATTAACTATCTTTTTTATTATAGCCATCCTAGTGGGTGTGAAGTGGTATTTCATTGATATTCAGTTTTGATTTTCATTTTCTTTATGATTAATGATGTCGAGCTTCTTTTCATGTGCTTGTTGGCCATTTGTATATCTTCTTTATAGAAATGTCTGTTCAGATCCTCTGCCCATTTTTAATTGGGCAATTTTTCTTTTCTCTTTTTAGAGAGAATCTCACTCTGTTGCCCAGGCTAAAATACCATGGCATCAGCCTAGCTCACAGTAATCTTAAACTCCTGGGTTGAAGCTAACCTCCTGCCTCAGCCTCCTGAGTAGCTGGGACTACTGAGATACAAGACCCAGCTAATTTTTCTATTTTCAGTAGAGATGGGGTCTTGCTCTTTCTCGCGCTGGTCTAGAACTTCTGAATTCAAGGGAGGCACCTAGCCTGGGTGTTCACGCAAAATTTGTACGTGAATATTTGTAGCAACATTAGGCATAATAGCCAGAAAGTGGAACAAAATCCAAATGTTCATCAACTGATGAACAGATAAACAAAATGTGGTATATCTGTGGGTATTTCCATACAACGCAATATTATTCAACATAAAAAGGAATGAAATACTGAGGTATGATACAACATAGATAATTGTTTGAAATCATTGTGCTAATCATTAAGCCTCATATCAAGCCTCATATCAAGCATGTTATCTAAACACAATAAAATGAAATTAGAAATCAGTAATAGAAATTTGGGAAATTCCAAAAATATGTGGAAATTAAACAATATAGTCCTAAATAAACCACAGGTCAAAGAATAAATTACAAGAGAAATTTAAAAATACTTTGAGATGAATAAAAATGAACAATATGACAAAACTGAAAGAGTGCAGTTAAAGCACTATTAAGAAGGACATTCATCATTGTAAATGCCTGTGTTACAGGCTCACCCCTGTAATCCTAGAACACTGGGAGGCTGAGGTGGGTGGATTGCCTGAGCTCATGGTTTGAGACCAGCCTGAGCCACAGCGAGACCTCATCTCCAAAAATAGCCGGGCATTGTGGCTGGTGCCTGTAGACCCAACTACTTGGGAGGCTGAGGCAAGAGGATCGCTTGAGCCCAAGAGTTTGAGGTTGCTGTGAGCTATGACACCATGGCACCCCACCAAGGGCAACAAAGTGAAACTCTATCTCCAAACAAAACAAAACAAAGCAAAAATGCCTGTGTTAAAAAAGAAGATGTCAAGTCAATAACCAACTGTCTACCAGAAAACACTTATGATAAAAGAAGTGCATCTCAATAATAAAAACACAAATTGGGCCAGGTATGGTGGCTTGCACCTGCAATCCTAGCACTCTGAGAGGGTGAAGTGGGTGGATAGCTTGAGCTCATGAGTGAGTGCAAAGGCTGAGGCGGGAGAGAAAATGGATGTAAATAGCATGTTTAAGTACTAACTTACCGTGTTGAGATATAATTTATAGCATGCTATCCATTTTATCTCTACCCATCTCTACCCCTTGCCTCTCTACTAAAAATAGAAAAATCATCTGGGTGGTGTGGTGGGCATCTGTAGTCCCACCTACTCTGGAGGCTGAAGTGAGAGGATAGCTTCAACCCAGGAGTAGCATAGGTTACTGTGAGCTAGGCTGACACCACTCTAGTCTGGGCAATAGAGTGAGATTCTGTCTCAAAACACAAATAAAGAAACATACTTGGCATGATTTCAATCTTTTTAAATGTATTGAGATTTGTTTTAAGGCCTAATATATAGTCTTTTCTGGAGAATGATGTCCTACTGCACTTGAGAAGAATATATATTCTGCAGTTGCTGGGTAGAGTATTCTATAAATGTCTGTTAGGTCTGGTCAGTTTAGGCTGTAGTTCAAGTCTTCCATTTCTTTGTTGATCTTCTGCCTAGTTGTTGCTCCATTATTAAAAGTGTGGTATTGGGATCAGCACCTGTAGCTCAGCAGCTAGGGTGCCAGCCATACACACCAGAGCTGGCAGGTTTGAATCCAGCCTGAACCTACCAAACAACAATGACAACAAAAAATAACAACAAAAAAATAGCTGGGCATTGTGGTGGGTGCCTGTAGTCCCAGCTACTTGGGAAGCTGAGGCAAGAGAATCGCTTAAGCCCAAGAGTTTGATGCTGCTATGAGCTGTGATGCCATAGCACTCTACTGAGGGTGACATAGTGAGACTCTGTCTCAAAAAAAAAAAAAAAAAAGGGTGGGTTATTGAAGTCTACTATTATTGAACTGTCTATTTCTCCCTTTGATTCTGTAGCTTTTATAAATTTTATAAATTTTGAACTTGTTAGTTGCATATATGATTATAATTGTTGTACCTTCCTGATGAATTGCCCCTTTTATCATTATAAAATGTTCTTCTTTATCTCTAGGTCTCTAGTAATATTTGTTTTAAAGTCTATTTTGCCTGATGTTAGGATGATCTCTCCATTTTTCATCCCTCTTTGCATGGTTAAGTTTTTCCAACCTTTTACTTGGTCTCAGGCTTTGAGTACATATTAAGTGAACCTTGGCCACTGATGATTGAACTCGGCTGCCTAATAGAGACATTCTGAGTCTGAAAATGATTAGCTGACCTGTTGAGACTTCCACCACTTATATAGGGGAGGTGACAATCAGAGAGAGGAGAAAGATGCCATGCAAGACACTGTGTAGACCGCGAGAGATAGAAAAGACAGTGGTCAGTTCCCAGTGCAATGTCAGATTCTGAGATTTTCACTTCCAGTCCATCTTTCTCCTTACAGTATGCCCAAACCATCCCCCCCCCCCTAAAATTTGCAGAGTTGGCCCTTGTTTCTTGCAAAGAAAATATCAAATTAATAAACACAGAAATTTCCTCCAGGAGTGGGGTTACAAGCAACAGAATCTCAAAGAGGTATGGAGGCTTCATAGTAACAGTGGAGAGGGAGGCAGTGAATGCTAAGTTAGATGTGCATGGACTGATAAAGCAGTTAATAGATTCTTGGTATTCAAATACTATGTCCATTGAAGTAAAGCTTTGGTGAATTTTATTGCTGCTTATTTAGAGCACATTAGAATCTCCTGGAGAACCTTAAAAAGCATGAATGCCTGGGTTGCATACCCAGGGATTCTGATTTAATTTCTTCTGTGGCAGGGCCAGGGCATCACAATTTTTCAAATCATCCTAGCTGATCCTAAAACTCATCAAAGTTGAGAACCATTGCTTGAAAGACATTCTAAAGGAATAAAGACTATAAAGACTGTTTTAGGCCTGGTGCAGTGGCTCACGCCTGTAATCCTAGCACTCTGGGAGGCCGAGGCGGATGGATTGCTTGAGCTCACAAGTTCAAGACCAGCTGGAGCAAAAGCAAGACCCCTGTCTCTACTAAAAATAGAAAAACTGAGGCAAGAGGAATTGCTTGAGCCCAAGAGTTGAAGGTTGCTGTGAGCTATGATGCTACAGCACTCCACAGGGTGACAGCTTGAGACTCTGTCTCAAAAAAAAAAAAAAAAAAGAGTGTGTTAGATGGACATTTTTCAAAGCATTAGGTGATTTGCATCAAAAAGGAACAAATTTTTAGTCCCAGGTAGCAATATACAAAATATTCAAAGCCACACTTTGAATGTGGCAAGAAATGCTTTTTACTACCGTCCAGTGATTGGAAACCACTGAAAATTAGAGCCCTTACTTTCTGACAGACATGGCAAAAAAAAAAAAAAAGAAGGAAAAAATAAAAGAAAGAAAGAAAAGGAAATAAAATAAAATCAGGTCCTTAAAATGAACTTTTTTTCTTAGAGAGGTTTTACTTTGTTGCCTAGGCTGGTCTTGAACTCCTGGCCTCAAGTGATTCTCCCACCTCCGCCTCCCAAAGTATTGGTATTATAGGCATGAGCCACCACTACGTTCTACTTCCTAAGTTGAGTGGTAGGTTTCTCAGTGTTTTTTTATATACATCATAATTATTGTGCACGATATATGTTATTTGTATATTTTTAAATACATAGAGTACCAAAAAATACACATTTTAAGCTATGTTATCTATGTATTACTTTTTTCTTTTTTTTTTTTTTTTTGAGACAGAACCTCAAGCTGTGACCCTGGGTAGAGCGCTGTGGCATCACAGCTCACAGTAACCTCCAGCTTCTGAGCTCAAGCGATTCTCTTGCCTCCATCTCCCAAGTAGCTGGGACTACAGATACCCACCACAATGCCCGGCTATTTTTTGGTTGCAGCCATCATTGTTGTTTGGCGGACCTGGGCTGGATTCGAACCTGCCAACTCAGGTGTATGTGGCTGGTGCCTTAGCCACTTGAGCCACAGGCACTGAGCCTACTTACTTTTTTTTTTTTTTTTTTTTGAGACAGAGCCTCAAGCTATAGCGCTATAGTCCTGGGTAGAGTGCTGTGCTGTCACAGCTCACAGCAACCTCAAACTCCTGGGCGTAAACAATGCTCTTGCCTCAGCCTCCCAAGAAGCTGGGACTCTGGGCACCCGCCACAACACCCGGCTATTTTTTGGTTGTAGTTGTCATTGTTTGGCAGGCCCAGGCTGGATTGGGGCCTGCCAGCTCTGGTGTATATGGCTGGTGCCTTAGCCGCTTGAGCTATAGGTGCCACCCTATGTATTACTTTTTGAAGTTGAATTGAAGGTACCATTACTGGTCAAGTGTACCTAAACATGCTATGCACATCCATTTTCTCTCCAATTCACGCACTTTTTGGAAATGATCAATTTTACTTCCAAGATCTCTTTAAATATGTATACATTCTTTGACACCCCATATGTTATAAATTTTTTCTGCCAAATATTTTAGAATAAAAATATAATACCGTAAATTGCCAAATTACAGCATTTGCTTAGTTCTCAACTGTGCTGTGTTTCAGTGATTAAAATTAAGGTCTTGATTATCAAAGACTGAAATCCTAGAAGTTGGAATAGCAATATCTTGAGGGGATGGGGCTTCCCAGTCCCCTGGGCCCCTCCAAGTAATTTCTACTGCATTCGTGATTGCCAAGAAATTGTGATGAGTCACCTCCTAATAAGGAACATCTGGTCACAGGAGTTTGGAAACACCATGAAACTAAGCATGGTGTGCAAAATCCAAACAGGGAAAAGAGGGATTATAGGCAAAATTTTGTAGAGAGTTGTTGTAGGAGTAACTATGTGGACTTGAATCCTGTGAGTTTGTAATTAAGCTGGACAGACCAAATCAAGGAAGATAGAATGTTTACTTCCTTCCTCCCTTTTCCCTCCCTTCATTTCTCCCTGTTTCTATCTCTGTCCCTCTACCCCAGTCGCCTCATTTTTCTTCTCTTCCTGTACACAGTTTGGTTGATTGTACTTCTTCGTCAAGCTGACACTGAACAGCTGATGGCTCTTGGCACATCATAGGTGAATAAATACCAAGATTCAAGGACAAAGGAATGACGCATCACTAAATAACTAACTGCTGCCTCCTCTAGGACCCAGAAAAATTCGCCACTGATAAAAGCGTACTCAGCAAAGTCCCTTTGTTGGGGGAGAAGGGAGTTGTCCCAGCCAGCAAAAGGAAGGAGAGTAGTTAACCAATGTCTGATAACCTGGGAAAAGGTGAAAACTCGATGGTTAGACTCAAAAGGAGGCAGGTGTTACTTTGCTGAGTCTGGGCTAACATCCTGCATGTAGCCATTCTGGTGGTTGAAATACCAAAAAGCTTTCCCATCAGTTGGTAAATTGTTGCCAGAGTCTCCTGAGTGCAGCATCCTCATTCAGCAACTAAAGTGTTAACAACCAGCACAGCTGTTTATATCTAGGAACTTGACTTAGTGCTAAGTAGGTGTCTATTCTAAATGACTGCTGGCCTTGTCATAACCAGCTGCTAAATATTTTGAATATCACCCCTAGCTGTGGCCACAAAAAAGCAAAAGCCAAGTAGGTGTGGTAAATTTGTTGCGAGAAACTGTCTAATACAGTGAATTGAGGTTTTGGCTTCTGCTCAGAGTGCTGGCAGGAACGGAAGAGATGGGCGGGCCTGGGTTGGGCTTGGTTTGTACAGCAAGATAATTCCTTAGTTTAATAAATAAAGATCTAACTCAAGCCAGCACACTACATAGTCAGTCTCTCAAGCAATAACCATCCTTGAGTGAGTTTCAAGATTCAGAGTTCCTTGAAGAGGAGGAGAGAACAATGGAGGAAGGCTGTTACGATATCCTTGAATTCTCCTAGCTGCTTGCTACCAAAGATGGATAGGGCTGAGAAATAATGATTATCTGAAGCTTAATTAGGTCAGTGGTTGACATGCTGTCTTCAGTTTGATAAAGGCGTATTTCTGGGTTCCTCTTTACCCTTGCAGAAGCTATGTATCTTCAGCTGTCAGGTATGGCAGTCTTCACTCACAGGGACCTGGTTAGCCTTACCCAGCCACTAACCATCTGGATTTGCCCAGGAGTATTGTTTGGGCCTGAAAGTTCTGTATCCTAGGAAACCCCTGGTCTCAGGGAAACTGGGATGGTCGATCACACTAATTGACTCCTTTTGCTTAGATGGTATCATGCTGATTGCCTTAGTAGCACAGTCCTTCATGTCTTATTGAGATGTGAATGCAATGGGGGTGTGAAATAAAAGTTGCAGAGATGCAAGGATCAGTCACATCAGTGGGATTCTTAGGAAGGCATTAGTAATGAATAATGTAGTCCTGAAATATCTACTTCAAGGTGGAGAGGTGGAGATGTGGAAGGAAGGACTAGTTGCTACGTTTTATACCCTTTCAACTAACAAGTTTTGGAAGCAGCATGTACCTAAAAAAGCAGGGTTTTTCCCTGAAAACAACAAAATTTCACTCAACAAAGCTCAAATAAGAGAAACTGATAGAAGAGGGAGACCAGACGTCTTAGATCTGGGCTACAGTAGCATCAGGCTTCATGTAGATTGAAACCTAAGGAAGTTCTGGGTCCAGGAAAATGCCAGGTGCTTCACAATAAGAGGGTGTGAGTTTTTTCTCTACCACAGAGTGTTAATGTGACTTAGCCACTTACAACCACTTGTTGGGTGTTTGTTTTCTTCTACTTGATTCCACATTTCTCACCTCAGAAACTCAAGAAAGAGAATCTGATTATCTTTTTTGATGGTGCAATCACAGTCACTGCAACCTCAAACTCCTAGGCTCAAGTGATCCTCCCACCTCAGCCTCCTGATTAACTGAGACTGCAGGCACACACCACCACCCCTGGCTGATTTTTCTGTTTTTGAAGAGATGGGGGGGGTCTTAATCTTGTTCAAGGGATCCTCCTGCCTCTGCCTCCTAGAGTGCTAGAATTACAAACATGAGGCACCAAGCCCAGCCTGTCTTTTCTTTTTTAGTTTATTTTTAATCAAATATGATGTGTACATAACTTAAAGAGTTAAGTACTTACAAAGTCTTGTTAGAAAAAATAGAAGACCCCCTATTAGCCCTCTATCATTCCCAGCTCCTCAGCGGCAAACATTTTTTCAATTCTTATAGCTGGGGCCGGGCACAGTGGCTCATGCCTGTAATCCCAGCACTCTGGGAGGCTGAGGTGAGTGGATTGCTTGAGCTCAGGAATTCTAGGCCAGCCTGCACAAGAGTGAGACCTCATCTCTAAAAAAATAGCTCAGTGTTGTGGCTTGTGCCTGAAGTCCCAGCTATGCGGGAGGCTGAGGCAAGAGGATCTCTAGAACTCACGAGTTTGAGGTTTCTGTGAGCTATGATGCCATGGCACTCTACTGAAGGCAACCAACTGAGACTCTTGTCTCAAAAAAAAAAAAAATTTTTTTATAGCTGATTGTTTTGGTATTTGGTTGATTTCCATATTTCTAAATAATACAGTTATATCTTTAGTTCTCAAGTTTGTTTTTCAGTTTTACCTATTATCAATTGACTTACCATTGTGGACAATGAGGGTTAGCTCTCTTTAACGTTCCAGTCCCACACACACTTCCCATCCTACCATCCTCTGAACACAGATGGTTCAACTTCATGATCTTTCGATTTTATTTTGGGTTTATCATGACATAGCTCTATTGTAAGTCCAGGAATATATGTTTGTCATTTTAGTTAGAAAGATATTTAGGGCTATCTATATTTTTATAACTATGTAAGTGTTATTCATAATTGAGCCATATAATATAATGTTACTACTTCCCCCATTTGTTTATCTTGAAGTTAATAATTGCCTTTTTGTCTGCCTACTTTTTTAAGATATCATTTCTAATTGAACTCCTTAAGTATAAACATCTTCTCATCATGTTCAAACATATGGAGCAGACTGTTGCAGGATCATGAAGGTATGTTGCTGCACCTGCCAGGTAAAGGTACATTATTAAGTCTTCTATCAGTTTCATCTTCTTGAAGAAACTCCTCCAAGAACCTTCTGATCTTCTCCACTCTTGACTGGCTGCCTTCTAGACCAACAGCTCAGCTGTCACCTTGGGATCTCCTTTTACTATTACCCTAAGGATCCCTTCACTTTTCTTTTCTTTTTGGAACCTGTCCATCCCTCCCTCCCCACTCCCTTCCTTCTTCCTTCTTTCCTTCCTTCCTTCTTTCTTACCTTCCTTTTCAAGATGGAGTCCACTATGTTGCCCAGGCTGGACTTGAACAAACTTCTGGCTCGAAGCAATCCTCCTGCCTCAGACCCTTGAGTACCTGGACTTGTAGTTCAACTGTGCCTGGCTTCCCTCTATCCTCCTTGTGTTGGATGCCTTCATTCATGGATCCCAAGTCTTCCTCTTTCTTGTTCTATCCCTTCACATAGGTAGTGAACTTCACCAATAGCTTCCTGAGTAAGAGTGCTTAGGAAATGTTTAAGACTGTATAGCAGAAACTGATGCTTATTTCAACAATGTCTGCCTTGCACTCTTCCACATTAACAGTTTTTAGTTGAGCACACGACCATCCAAAATAAAGTCTATATTTCTACATTTTCCAGCCTCTTGTAACTAGGTGTGACACAATTCTGACCATCAGAGACGTAAGAGGGGTTATGGAGCCACTTCTGAAGAACTTTCAAAAAGAATAGCTGGCACAAGCCTCTGGGGCCTTTTCATCATCCATTCCACCATCTGGTGTCTAGCACTTATATGCTACCATCCTAGACCATGAGAATGATGATCACACCCTGGGTGTGGCAGACTGGGGGCTGGAATGAACTTGGGTTGCTGAGCATTTCATGGAACAGAGCCATTCTACTGACCTAGATTTTTCTGTGAGAAGGAAAGAAATTTGTAACTATTGTTTTGGGTTTTCTGTCACTTACATCTGAACCTTGAGTTATTAAAAATGCCTTTAGAGTAATTTACAATTGTACATTGTGGTGGAATTACAAGTTGGAAATTATTTTCCTACAGAATTTTGAATGCATTTTTGAATTTTGAATGCATGAATAATTTTTGTACCTTAGCCTTCTAGTTTCCGGGGTTGTTGTTATGAATTCTAATATGAATTGTTTGTAACAAGAAACTTGTAAGTTTTTTTTTATCTTCACTATTCTAAATTTTACAAGGATGTGCTTTGGTGAAGTTCTTGGTTTTTATTCATTGCCTTTAATAGGTCCTATTAATCTGTTAATAGAAGCTCATGCTCTTCCATTTCTGGAAAATTTTCCTAAATATTCCAGTGATACTTTTCCCCTCCATTTTTTTATCTTCTCTCTGCAAGTTTTTTTTTTTTTTTTTTTTTGAGACAGCCTCAATTCTGTCACCCAGGTTAGAGTGCCAGAGCCTCTAGCTAATAGTAACTTCAAACTCCTGGGCTCACATGACCTTCCTGCCTCCCAAGTAGCTGGGACTACAGGTGTAGGCCACCACACCTGGATAATTTTTCCATTTTTAGTAGAGATGGGATCTTGCTTTGCTAAGGCTGGTCTTGAACTCCTGACCTCAAGGGATCCTCCTACCTTGGCCTCCAAGAATGCTAGGATTATAGGCATGAGCAACCGTACCCAGCCCTCTCTGTAACTTATTTTATTCATATATTAGATATTCTGAACTGGTCTTTTAATTGCCTCATATTTTATTTCTATCTCATTTCTTGAACTACTTTTTTGGAACTTTATCTTCCAATCATTTTTCTAAGGTTTTCATATTTTTAATTTTCAAGATGCCTTTCTTGTTCTCTGAATATACCTTTTTTTCTTGAGGCAGAGTCTTACTCCATTGCCCTACATACATAGAGAGACATGACATCACAGCTGACAGCAACCTCAGACTCTTGGGATCAAACAATTCTCTTTCCTCAGCCTCCCTAGCAGGTGGGACTGCAGCACCTGCCATGATGCCCAGCTAGTTTTTCTTTTTTTTTTTTATTATAGATAAAAATATGCACCATAGATGTGGCCCAACCCATCACTCTCCCTCCACCCAAACCTCCCCCCTCCCTTCCCCTTCCTTGGTCCTTTCCTCATAGTCTTGTGGTATAGTTGGGTTATA
>CAUYPK010154352.1:0-60305 GCA_963574355.1 Loris lydekkerianus | reverse complement strand
TTTTGGTTGTTTTTTTTGTTTTTTTTTTTTTGTGTGGGTTTGTTTGTGTTGTTTGTTTGGTTGATGTTATGGTTGGTTTTTGTGAGGGTGGGGTGGGTGGTTGGTAAGGAAGGAAGGAAGGAAGGAAGGGAAAGAGGGAGGGAGGGAAAGAGGGAGAGAAGGAAGGAAGGAAGGAAGGAAGGAAGGAAGGAAAAGAAGGAGGGAAGGGAGAGAAAGAACAGAGGCATAAAGAGAGAGGGAAAGAAGGAAAGAAGGAAAGAAAGGAGAAAGAAAGGTAAGACTGGAGGAAGGGAGGGATCACACCCAGGTAGGAGACCAACAGCACTGTTGTACCATAAAGCAGAAAATGAGAAGAAAACCACGAGTTATACTCTGTAAAGACATTCACAGAGGCTGTTCACCCTTAGCTAGGAGTTCTAACCAGAAGCTCTCAGCACAGGATTTAGAGCCATCGAGGAATGTGTGTTATCCAGAGCTGCTCTTTGTGGCAGGATTTGAGTTCCTCTGTCTGCCTGAGTCAAAACAAAGCTCAAGCAGTATCATCCTCCTTGTCCCCACTTCCAGCTCTGTTGGGGCAGGGGTTGTAATTAGGGCAGAGCTTTGCTTTCTCTGGAGTTCTGGGGGTGGAGTGGGGGTGGGTGATTCCACTGCCCTAAAACCGCGGGGCAGGGAATGCAGGTTTTCTTGGGGGCCCAGTCGTGGGCGCCCCACTATTCTGCTTGCTGGGCTCTGGGCTTCCACTTGGTGGTGGAGGCTGGAGGCTGCTTCTGTGCCTCTGGTGTCCTTCCAGGGGCCAGGGGCCATTTTCCATTGTCTTGAGCACTTACCTGACTGGGCAGTCACATGTGACGATGACATGAATCTTATGCCCCACCAGCAGGCCTGTGACCTGGTCCTCCCCCCACCTTGGGCCACCTCTTAATAAGAAAAGGGTCCAGAATTAGTGTATTTGGCCAGGGCTCAAGAAAACAATTATTTATTTCCCTAAATCATTTTTCAAGAAGCCAGTCTCATCCCATTTGTTATTTATAAGATAACTTAATCGCTGACTTGGAAGGGGAAAGGGGAGTGGGGGATGGGAAGATTAAAAAGTGCTTGCTCAAAATTATTCTCTCTCCTTTTACTTTTGTCCCCGAATTGCTTCAATATATCTCTCTTCTCTTCCGCTTCTCGCCCAGTCTCACTCCTGCTCCTTTCCTCTCCCCTCTTCTCTGTGGGCTTTTCTTTCTGCTAATACCCTCTCCTAATATCTCCCACTCCCTCTGCCTGGGCCGCCAGCCTGGCTCACAGATGAAGCTGACCCCTAATAGTTTCTGACAAGGGGCTCACCTTTGTGCAGAGCAAGGTGTCTGCCTTCCAATCAGCAAAGTCTTTTATTGGTCCTGTCCTGTGGGTTTGCATTAGTGAGAATCAACTGGATCTCCAAGGCTGCCCTGGCCCCTGGGGGAGCCTCTCATTCTGGGGACCTCAGTATACCTGCTGAGGGTGTCTTCTGCCTGTGATCTGGGCTGTGTCGGGAAGTATTCAGCCTGGTACTGAACAGCATTATTCTGGTGCTTCTCAGAGATAGGAAGGCTGAGGTTTCCCGAGACATGCTGTCTCATACCTGGGTGCTATTTTTGCACAATGTTCCCTGTAGAAAAACAAAGGAATCTGGAGCCAGATTGTACCACTCACCAGCTGTGAGATCTTGAGAAAACTACTGAACTTGTCTGGGCCCTGGTTTCCTCATCTGTATCATGAGGCTAAGTTGCACCTCCTTCATAAGGTTTGTACACGAATTGCATGTGTTAATACTCATAAAGCACTTAGAACAGTGGCTGACACAGTAAAAGTACATTTGACGTCAGAGATGGTGAACATCCATTATCCCATATCTACACTCCCAGGGGTATGTGTGTAGGGTGTGGGAGGTGCCATCTAGTCTGGAGTCCCCCTCGAAAGAAACACAATCCTATTAACTTACTGCAAACAAGGCTTAAACCTTGGGCAAATCACCTTTCCTCCTTAAATCTGGATCTTGCCATCTCTACAATATAGGCACTAATACAGTATTACCCCTGTCACAGATGTAGGGGGAGGTAAAATGAGCATTTAATGCATGTTGAGAGCAAAGACTCTAAAGCCAGGCTTCGTGAATTCAAATCTCAGCCCTACCATTTATTAGCTGTGTCCCCTTGGACAAATATCCTAACTTCTCTGTGCCTCAAACGCCTCATTTGCCTATAATGCTACCCCTCCCACCTCCAGTAGGATTATTGGGAGGATGAGTTAATTTGCACACAGTGTATGTCACAAGGTAATACCTAGGCAAGTGTTACTTGTTGCTGTCATGCAAGTATCATAGATACGCCCTAAAAATATTTACTCACTTGCCTTCTGTCTCTGAAATCTCTGAAGGATTTCTTCTCTCCTTACTCTCTTCCCATTGGGTGGCTCAGGGCAAAAGTACCAAGTAGTAAACCAAAATCTAAGTTATTCTGACAGACGCAGTCTAGCGAATCTTACGTCTGGGGCAGAAAGGGGAGGTGAGCTGTCAGGAGGGGAACCCATGTCAATGACAACCTAGGGAAGGTGATAAAGAACTGAAACACCTACGGCCAGGTCTCAGATCCTGGTTCTGGCCAGACCAGCAGCTCACAGTGTGAACTTGGACAAGAATCTGAACTCTTTTTTGGCCTCAGTTTTCTCATCTGTCAAATGGGGATGACCCCTGGCCCACATTATCGCAAAACTCAAGTAA
The DNA here is from genome assembly GCA_963574355.1 of Loris lydekkerianus. Classification (NCBI taxonomy): domain Eukaryota; kingdom Metazoa; phylum Chordata; class Mammalia; order Primates; family Lorisidae; genus Loris; species Loris lydekkerianus. Next base: position 57,562 of record CAUYPK010154352.1, on the reverse strand, counting down.
GACAAGCAACAAGAAGATGTTCTGAGCTGGGGAAAGTACCACAAAATGCAAAGTTGCCTGTTGGAGTTGGGTTCTCTTGGTGGCAAAGGCACTCAGGGGATCTCATGTAATAGAGGAGATCACAGCTCTGTCCTCTTCTTAATGCCTTTCTGCTTCCCCTAGTCGAAGCCACCACCATTTGACCAGCAGAGGACAACAGCCTCCCTTCCAGCCTCCTGCTTCCCTCCAATCCATTTTCCCTGGAGAAGCCAGACTGATCTTTAAAAAAAAACACAGAAATATCACACCTTGTATGTGCCACTGTCCTGCATGCTGGGGACAGAGTGGTGTGAGCTCTACCAGCCCACTCTGGTTTTTGTTGCTTATGGGACCAAATTGAGCACATGTGAAGGTGGCAGTGGGAGGCAGAGGCATGGTCTGCCTGGGAGGCAGGCCGTAAGAGGTTCATTGTCTGTACAGAGTATAAAAACAATAATAAAACTAATTACAAGTTTATCTTGCTTAATTATCATCCTACACCATTCATTCTAGACAATACTGGTAATAAAATTCTCCCCATTGCTCAACATGTGAGTAGATAGTCATACAATTTATCACCCATCTTGGGTCACTTTGGAGAGTAATAATTATATTGGGACAACAGGTATAGATTGAGACATCTAAGACCCAGCAGGGTCAAGGCCTGAAGGATGGGACTTGTCTAGGGAAGGGGACTGGACCCTGCTGCCAGAGGGAGGGTCCAGACTCCCTCTGTGTAGTGCTTCTCTTGGTCCTTATTAAAGACCTGCAGGCGATGGGACTCCTTAGGGTCTTGTCACAAATATCACATCTTCAGAGAGGCCCTCCCTGCTCCTAGGCATGGAGTAGGAGGTCTCTCTTACACCCTTCTTTCCCCTTACATCTCCTATGATCATGGTGATTGTTTCGGTATTGGCGCAGTTAGTATTTAATGACCCTCTCTTCCAACAGGCTTTAAGGCCATGTCTGATTCACTCGTGGTTGTACCCCAACACCTGACACAGTGCCTGGCACTCAAGAAGCACTCACTAAGTACTGATTGAATAAATGGATGGATGGTGGACCTGAGCTCCAAACCTAGGTTGACTTAAAACCCCACTATCTTCCTACCACCTCCAACCCCAAGACTGCCAGCATGGTTGGAAAAGCAGATAACTGTATATCTGGGCAAGAGACCCTTCTTATCAAAGTCAAGGCCAAGATCAGTAGGTAAGGATTGGGTAAAAGCAAAGGATCGAGATGTGAAGATTCCCTTCAATGAGGCAGATGTGACCCAGTGATTCCATGCCAGGCATAACCGTTGCATCTGATTGCTCATTTCCATTAAAGGAACTGTAGCAGGTGCAAAAACCGGAGATTATCCCAAGAATTAAGATATGAAAAGATGTTAGATCACTAAACTCCAATTAGGGAAATTAAATTGCTCACACTCCCCACCTGACGCAATATTGGGAGCTCGCATTAGGTCTGGGCTCCGGTTCTAATAAAATTAGAGAATAACACTTTAATTGAATTGTGCTTAAAAGGATCATGCTGACAAATGTGATTGTATCTGGCTGCGATGCACACCTTCTCCAGCAATCATTAAATCCAATGAAATGCCAGTCTCAAGATCTTGACAGTCTTCTGAAACAATCTGTGAACCATGCTGTATCTTGGAGTATCTAATCAATTTAGAGCTGCCTCATTAGGATTTGGCTGCTAACGGATACTTAAAAATCAAAGCAAATTACTGCACTCCATGGATAACTAGCTAATCATATCGATACAACATGGCTGGATTGTGTTGCAACAATTCATTTCCTCTTTAAGAAGCTACTGTCACCTATAATTTAGGGATTGAGATTCATAGCCTGATGCAGACAACTCCGATGTCAAGGATTTTCCAGAGCACAGGGCCAAAAGGCACATGCCACCCCAGCTAAGAGGAGTAAGCCGAAGCTAGACTGTGACTCCCTTCATTCACCCCCCTCCTCCTCCCCGAGCTCATGCCTAAATATAGAGTCCAAGACCCTATTATGCAAAATAAGAATAAGAGGCTCAGATGTATGTAGCATTTTCCCCAAATTAGTGACAGAGCCAAGACTTGGCCCCTCTTGAGATCACATCGGATTTTCTAATATAATTTTAATAGAAAATTGGAGCGGTAATTATTCCTTCATTGATAGTTTACATGGGTCTTATTTTAATGTTCTTACTTATAGCGAATATCAACATCATCATTATTGTCATATTGTACCAATAGCTTATATTTTATAGAACTTATTAGAAATATAATTCATTTAGTTCTCTTAACATCCCTAGATATAAGTTCTTTGATTATTGTAGTAGGCATTAAGCACTATTTCACAAAATATTTCTGGCTTTCCTGCTTCAGGACATATGGTAAGAATGCAGTTGTGAACAAAAGATATGTGTGTTATGTATAGGCCAGAGCATTTAACTGCTGCTTCAAGATCTTCACCATGACTTCTTTCCTTTGGTTTGTCAACCAGCAACATTTGAGTCTGTGGCTGCTCTGAAAACAATGAGCAGAAACTTCTAGCTGACCCACAAGGTACATGTAGCACTAGTGAGAAATAAACTTGCATTGTTGAAAGCCACTGAGATGTAGAGGCTGTTATTGCAGCACAACCTAGCTTGTCCTGACTGATGAAATTCTCATCCCTATTTCTCACAGAGGTGAAGTGGCTGGAGCCAGGTCATATTCAGATGACCTTGTTGGTAAATGTCCCTAGAGTCCAGAAATCTCCTTGGGCTGGCCCATCTCACAATGAGTGGTGGGTGCCAAGAACTGCTTTCCAGAAACTCAGGTCAAGCCTATTCAGATGACTTGCCCCTGTTGCTCAGGTCTTGCCTGGGGAGATATACTTTTTATTAATAATATGCACTTTTTATAGGCATCTGAACCAGTGGCTGCTCAGAGAAAGCCCCTTTGATATCCTGAGAGATAAACATTGTTGAGATGGTGTGATCAGATCATACTTTACTTAAAAGACTGGATCTTTGATGGAGAAATTCCAGGCACAAGGAAAGGAAGCTACACTCAACAGGGACCTTTCCACACTCACCTTGAAGCCTGATCACGTGGGAAATCATGGATATTACTTAAGGATGAGGAAGACTCTGCAGTTATGTCCCCATGACATGGAGCTTGTGGAAACTCTGAGGTGTTGGATGCCTTCAGTCTCAGGAACAGTTTGAGGGGTGGGGCTGGAGGGAGCCAACCTGAGACCCAGGCCCCAAAGAGGGAGTGGAGGAGAAAGTTTGTAGAAATTGTACACAGCTAGAGGAAATGTATGCCTTTTTCTAGCTATAACTGACTTGGTTAAGACAATAATTGCAGACCTTCCCAATGCAGGGAGAGAGCAGGATGGCAGGACCTGCTATTATCATGTTCTCTAAAGCACAACAGCTTGTTTTCAGGAGGGCAATGGACTGAAAACTGATTGTCTGGTGGCTCCTGGGCAAGGGCTGCTGTCCTCATCCCTTACTGGCTCTTGGGCCAAGCCTGGTCATTAGTCCTAGTGCTCAGTCTGGGGGTACCCATTGCCAGGATGCTCAAGGGAACAGATAATGGGGTGCAGATAGTTAACCAGGTACCATTATCAACTTTCATTTATGTCTCAAGTCTTCTCCACCTGCCATAGACCCAGAGAAAACCAGCACTGCCCCCTCTAGGATAGTTTGTTATAAGGTATTTGAGACCTAAAGACCCGGGTTTGATCACCCCCCGTGGGGCCTTGGCTGGATCTTTCCCTATCACACTCTTAGTCTTCCCATTTTAAAATAAAAGAGCTACTAGGTATGGTGGCTCACACCTATAATCCTAGCACTTTGGAAGGCCAAGGTAGGTGGATTGCTTGAGCTCAGGAGTTCCAGACCAGCCTAAGCAAGGGCAAGACACCATCTCTACTAAAAATAGAAGGTAGAAAAACTAGCTGGGCATGTAGCAGGTGCCTATAGTCCCAGCTACTCGAAAGGCTAAAGCAAGAGGATCGCTTGAGCCCAAGAATTTGAGGTTGCTGTGAGCTGTGATGATGCCGTGGCACTCTACCCAGAGTGACAGAGTGAGACTCTTGTCACAAAATAAATAAATAAATAAGTAAAGTTCCCCTAGATTAGTGTTTCTCAAATTTAAATTATCTGTCCAACACTTTTAAGTTGGGGATTACGTGCATTTCTTGTGGATGCCAAGGTTTCGCACAGATTATTTTTATATTTGTAGATCTGTTGCAAACAACAGAACACTATGGTGTCTAATTTAAGCAGAAAACATATTAATAGAGGAGTATAGGGAGGTTCACAGACTCTCCCTAAAAATTACAGAAAAATGATGGAGGTCCCATCAGATTAAATGTGGTCTCACTCAGCTGCATGGGCCATGGCAGGTGTAAATGCCAGAGCTGTCTCTGCAGATTCCACCCACATACTTTGCCTCAGACACTGGTGCCTAAATTAGGTGTAGCAGTCACTCTACTCCAGGAGCTAGTGTCCCCTGAAAGAATTCTACATATTCTCTTTTCTGTTTTTCTATCACAAACTTCTAATCAAAATCTGGTGAGAGTGCATTGGATTGGTGGACCCAGGTCACATGATTGTTCTCTAGCTGCAAGGGAGGCTGGGAAAGTAAATTCCTGGCATTATCAGCATCTTTATTAGGAAACGAATCCTGATTCATATGATGGGGATTCCACAGTCTTAAAAGAAGAGGGTTCAAAGACAAGATGACAAAAGATCATAAATTATAAATATAATTTATATAAGGTGACAAATTATAAATATAAAACTAACATATAGGCACGCCATAGTCTTTCACTAATCTGTTTTTCTGCTTAAATTAGCCACCATTGCCTACTGTTGTTTGCATTGCACCTATAAAGCCCATGTAGCTATTAAATGCAAATACACTGATGAATAAGATATAAATTTTAGTTTAAAAACCAGCAACATTCAAATTTAAAAATACTTATGTGAGATGAATATGTTTTGCCAAAACCAAATTGCCACTTGAAATAAGGTTATGGTGCTGACTGCTACATCAATGATCTTTTGAATTCTGGAAACATTTTGTAATACAATTGTCAGTTGGTTCTCAACTTGCACTAAGGCATCTTTTTATATTAAATGCACCTCTCTTTTCTTTCCTCTGTAGTCATTGACAATTATACTTGTACTTCTTGATACCAATATGACTGTAAATACAAAAACAGATGTGACGCTAGGAAAGTGTGGTGGTTCTCAGTTCTAATGTGGTCAGCCCAGGGGCCCAGAATATTCTGAGAAAAATAATGAATATGAAAATTCTTTGTAGTATTCAAAGTACTCTATGATATTAGGAATTATTTCATATGCTCCTCCTGAATCTTCAATATAGTAGACCTTGGTCCTACTTAAAAGTATTTTCAGTTCTCTTTTCTCTCTGTAAACACAGGGGAATTACATTTCCTTCTCTCCTTAAAGTTAGATGTGGTTTTGTGACCTGCCCAGACCACTGGGTGCATCACTTCTGGATGGAAATATTTCTGAGTCAATAATTCACTACTTTGCCATTCACTATGTCATAAAGGTCAGTGATAGTCCAGGTAGGGCCTCCTCTGTTCTATGTGAATGAAGATGACATGGAGCTGAGTTCCTGCCAATGTGTGACGGTGTGTAGTATGAGTGAGGGAATACATCTTTCTTATTTTAGGTTACTGAGAATTTGAAGCTGTTTGTTAGGAAGCATGACTAGCCTGTTCTGACTGATACACTTCGTAAGAGAAGGATTACAATTGTTGTTACCTCTTCTTTGCACAACAAAGAATTCTAGTACAGAGAATTTGAGAACCTTGCTCAAAATCAGACAACTAGAAAAATTTAGATCTAGGACTCAAATCTTAGTTTAAGTTATTTCAAATCTCATGCTTCTCTCTGAATTTCCCAAAACTGAGAAGATGACATTTCAGTAACCAGCAAGCAAGACTGATCCGCAACCTGGCATGTCTTGGTGGCTGGTAAAAGTTGTCAGTGCCACTGATATGACAGACCATTCTGACCACCACGTACATTTCCACTTCAGAGCTTCCCACCTTTAACAGCGAAGTATTCTGAATCTTTACATTTAGCAGGTCATAGTTCTCAAATTCCCCCCCACAGCCAGGGGGGTTGACAAGATGATAGATGCATTTAGAGCATTAAGCTTCCGTTGTAAGTAGCACTCTGAGGCCATAAACCTGTTCAAAAGAGTGATGTGTGTCCTGGTGTCTGTGGGTGGCCTTGTAATTTTCAGGATGGGGGATCTACTTTCTGTGTTGAGAGTTCTATACACCTTCACGTGAGAAACAAATGTCTCATTGGGAGGCAGAAAATGTGACTTATTTCAATGTTCCCAGTCATTCCCTGCAGGATAACATTGGGGGGAGCAGGCAGCGGCTACATATTTTAACCAATATTTTCTGCCAATGAAGCAACATTTATCGGGACTCAGAGCTCAACTCTGGTCCCACATTTTGGGAACCAAATGCTTTTGTGGGTTCTTGAACATTTCCAACTGGGGGATTTTTGCCAAACCCTGAATAGGTGTATTAGTCAGCGTTCTAGAGAAAAAGAGAATCAATATCCTGATCTATATCTATAGTCTGTCTTCTGTTTTACATATATAATTATCTATATAAAATATTCATATATACATATAAATATATATTTACATATATATTTTCAGCCTCTTAATCATTCAATACATTTGTTTACTATCCAAAAAGTCATAGCATATATATGTACTAACACATATTTGTGTGCACATGTGTGTGTATATATCTATACATACATATACGTATACATGATACACGGGAGAGAGAGAGATTTATTCTAAGAAATTGGCTCACACATTACATGATGATAGAGGCTGGCAAATCTTAAATCTGTAGGGCTAGCTGAGAAGCTGCAGATTCAAGTAGATGTTGATGTTGCAGTTTTGAGTCCAAAGGCTGGAAACTCAGGTGAGATTTCCATGTTGTTCTCGGGAGGCAGAATTCCTTCTTTGTTCTTCAGGCCTTCAACAAATCAGATAAAGCCTACCTACATTCTGAAGTATTGAAATAAATCTGAGATTTACACTCATTTAAGGAAGGATAATCAAACAAGTGGGATAATGAAGCCCCGCTTATTCTTGTTCCAGTCCAGGGTTGTAGGAGGCAGGAGCCTCCCACAAGGTGGGAACCCACCCTGGACGGGACCCCGTCTCACACAACCCTGCTCACTCACACTGGGGCCATGTAGACACATGTGCCCATGAACCAAACATGCCCGTGTTTGGGATGTGGGCTGGACACTGGAGTGCGCAGAGAAACCCCATGCAGACGTGGGAAGAACTGCAAACTCCACACAGACACCGTCCTAGCCAGGACCGATTCCTTATTTCTCATCAATGTATAAGAAAATGGCATTATTTGAGGACTTACTGTACGGTGAATATGTAGAGGTCCTTAGTGAAGAGCTGGGTCGCTGCATCGCAGAGAGGATACGGGGAAGCAGAGGTTGGGTATGTGAACTAGCCTGGTCATTCCCTGGTTCCATGCAGGCCTTTCTAGACTCAGACCTTGACTGAGATGGTCTCCATTTTTCTTCCCACCTCACAAAACCATGGATGCTCTTCTTCTCTTGACTCCTCTCTCTCTCTCTCTTTTCTTCTCTTTCTTTTCTTCTTTCCTTCTTTCTTTCCTTCCCTTCCCTCCCTCCTTCCTTCCATCCTTCTCTCTCTTTTCTCCCTTCCCACTCTTCATCCCTTTTCTCTCTCCTTCTTTCACATCTTTCCACACACAAGCATTTTTCAAGCTCTTCAAAATGGCAACTACAATTGGTCCTCAAGAAACTCTGCACTCCCTGTTTCTACCAGAGCCTCTGGTTTTGACCAGACACTCTTAGAGGGCCCTCCCAGCCCGGACACTGCTAGCTCCCAAAGGGCCCTTGGGATGGGCTCAGTTCCCATGAGTGAGGGTGCAGGTGGGTGCTCCAGTCCCACTTCAGTCTCCCCACCCAACACACACACGCTCAAGCTTCTATCAGGTCACCCACTAGATCAGCACACCTCATCAAAGTGAACACCCCTCTTCTTCGGAGACAGCTCAGTTGCCCCCATGAAGTGGAGGGGCTATTTCTTCTCTTAGTGCGGCTTTGCGGCTGCCCAATCAGAACTATTGCCACTCCTGCGCTAAGAAGCACTTCTGCTCTGTTTTTCTTTTGTTTGAGCTGGTTAAGTCACCCCCTGATGTGGTGGGCAATGAGGTCCACCCTTCAGTGTACCTTGTACGTTTTGTTTTATTCTCCCATCTGTCCTGTGAAACTCATTTTGCACATTGGAGGAATCCAAGGTTCAGAGAAGTGAAACTTTTCCAAGACTACACAGCAAGTAAGCAGGGCGCAAGGTTTCAAATCCAAACATGGGAAGACTGTATGTGTAAGGTGATACCAGCTGCTACAATAGATAAAACTCGGAATCCCAGTGTTTTAACAAAGAAAAAGGTGTCCAGAGTATCTGACTGGGAGGCTCTCCCACAGTGCAGGGACTCAGGCACCTTCCATCTCTGTCTCTGCCCTTGACATCAGTGCTTGATTCCTGATGTCACCTTGAGGTCCTTTCCAGTCTAGCCAGCCAAAAATAGAAAAAGCACAGAGGATCACACTGGGGAGGAGTTCATGGGACAGTCATGTGCACCCTTCTGTATCCGCCCTCAAGGCCAGAACCATCCATGGTGAGCATCCTCAAAATCTTCTCAACAGACTCTAAGTAGCCTCTACTGATCAACTAAAGTTGACAGCTTCAATGATGTATTTTCCTGTCACTTTGATTTGATTGGCTGAAGCAACACCCATTTCTTCACTACTCTGTTTTAGGGGTGGGAGGGCAGGTGTCAGGAAATAATACAAGAGGCTTTGAAATAGGTAGAAAAAACTGCTGAGTGTCCTCGTTAGCTCACCTTTCTGGATTGGGTTCGTATTTCCTGATGTTTGAGCTATTTTACAGCTCAGAAAATTATAGAAAATGAAAAATAATACAAACAAGTTCTTGTCTGTAGAAATGCAAATACATTTTATTTGGTCAAAATGCAAGTGATTAATGCCTTATAGATAGGTTATTTTTGCATCTATTTACAAATTCATTTCAGTTTTCTTGATGGCTTATATGTGTGTGCTCCTTGAACTCTCCTTTGAAAAGATTATAACATGTTATTGGTTACCTCGTTAAGTAATGAGTTAAATAAAATTTTGGCATGTGTTCATTTTATATTTGTATATGAGTCATGATTTTACCTTTTATGTACATCATAAAAATGTACTAAAAACTAAAAACCCCCAGAGGGAGGAGGAAAACCTATTATACCTTACACTCCCCTCCTATTTCAGGAGTCCTGCATGAATTCTGGGAGAGAGGCAGAGAAGGATTGCTCATCCTATTTTGCAACAAAGAAAACTGAGACCCAAAGAGGGGACGATCAGATATTAGAGATGACACAGTTAGCAGTGGCAGAGCTGAGAATGCAAACTCAGGCGTGTTTGATGCTAAAACCTATGTTCTTAATCCCTGTGCTTTGTTTCCCATTCAGCTATTCTTTGAGACAACATGGGATATTAACAGGGCTGATATCAATCCTCTTCCCATTGGGGAAACATTGAGACTGAGGCTCATAGAAGTTAAATGACTTAGAGATAAATCTAGGTGCAGAACCTCACTCCCAAGCCCTATTTCCTGAGACAACCTTATATAATCCAAGTGAGTATAATTTTCTAGCTAGCATGTTCCTTGAACATCTGTTCTGGCTTTTGTGTTGTTTTGTTATTTTTAAAAAAGGCGAGGAAGATTGCTGGACCGTTTTTGTTCCTAAAATGATCTCTGACCCTTTATTCAAAGAAGCATAAGGGAGGGAGCTTGGGCCAAACCGGTCAGCGTCTGCCTTGTTGAGTTCACAGCTGCTTCTCTGGGTCATGGCAAGGTCATGTTCTGTAGAGGTTTGCTACTCTTAGGTCCCTGCCCAGGACTCACTAAGGCAAAGCAGAGTCAGACAGTGAAACACTTTCAGGCTTTGGGCTCATTCAAGCCTGGGTTTGAATATTGCCTCTGCCACTTATTCAATGTATGGCTTGGAGCATGTCCTGTATCTTTGTGGGTCTCAGTTTCTTTATCTATAGGAAGGAGATAATAACCCTAACTCCACGGGACACCATAGTCCAGCCTGCCTAGCCCTCAACCGAGCCCCATGCTTGTGGGCTGCCTCTTCCCAGAGCAGCTGCATTTTATGTTATACTCATCCCATGGGCTGCAGCCTCCTGGGCGGTCACTTATGACCAGCATGGAGGATGTGGAGGTCTCAGAACCATCTCATCACCTACACCGCTTTCCTTTTCCTGACAAACTTTCCTTGCTTCTGCAGATGGCTGCAACTTGTCACAGGTGGCAAGTCACATGACATTGGGATCTGCTCAGAGGTCATCAGGTTCAGACAGAGGGACAGAGAATAGCAGAGCCAGGCCTAAAACCAGGCACTGTGGCTCTTAGGATGGGGTTCCTGAGCCTGAGTGGGGCCCCAGCTGGCAAGGCTGGCCAGGTTGTGACCCAACTGCCTTATTCATTTCTACATCCCAGAGAAAATATGCCCCTAGAAAAGTCCAAGACCTGTCTGTCTACACACACACATTGTGCCAGAAGGCTGCGTCACCCCTGGACCCTTGTTTTTGACTCCTGCTAGCCTAGGTCCTGCGGGAATCCTCTGTAAACTTTACCTCTCATCAATGGTCTCTGTTCAGGAAAATTGGCTCCTTTGACACCGTTTTAGACAAACCATAATGTGTGTGGAGCTGAAAGAGGTTCTATTTACAAGTCTGCAGGAAATAGCCCTGGGCAGAGGATGGTAATTGTAGGGTGAAGGTTCTCAGGGGCTTGGAGGGGAGTGAGGACTGCCCTGGGGCAGCAGCTGCCCAGCCACAAGAGGCCCAGGAAACCCCTTCCCCAGGGCAGGTGCAGGTGCAGTGAACTGGGGGACAGGAGGGGCATCATGGAGTCAGGTCATCAGGAGAGGGTGTGGGATGGGCAGGAGAGGGTCCATCTGCCCCTCTGCCTCTGCCCTAGAATCTGAAGACACTGGAGGAGACTGGGGGCCAAGCAGGAAGTGTTTCCTTTCCTCTCCTCTAAGATGCTGTCCCCTGAGCACCCTCACACTTCACACCTTCTGTCTAGATGCTCTGCCTGGGTGTTTGAATGGCTCAGATTTGCATTTCCTTAAAACCCTTTCCTGATTGCTGTTTCTAACCCCCTACACAGACACAGACACACAGACACATACACACACAGACACTCTCTTCCCCAAAACTTGCCTTCGTGGTATTTATCAATATAGTATGAACATATTGATTACTTTATTGGCATCCTGTCTGTCTCTTCCTTCTACAACGTAGGCTCCTCGAGGGCAAGGGGATTCCGTTTTTTCACTGCTGTGTTCCTAGAACTGAGAAAAACATAGAAGTAAATGGCGCTCACCGAAAAAGCGTTTAAGGAACGAACAAACCGGAGGATGAATAAGTGAATGAATGAATGGATGGCTTAATCCCAATATCAAGGTCCCCATGGGTACCCTCCTCTGATGTGCACCCTCTCTCAGGCTGGGCGTGGGCTCCCTCATGCCATAGACAATGACCTCCAAGCTGTCTAGATAACAGACCCTGTTCATTTGGAGCCCCCAGTGGCAGAAGCCATGGGGAGTCACCCAGACAGCTGTTTATAAGGTGGTCAGAGCCAAAGATCTGAGGCCCAGGACGTCTGGTGATGTGTCAGCAATCAACCAGGATCAGGGTGTGATGAGCCAAGTTTCCCTGGGCTTCATCTGGCAGGGATTCTCCCTTCGCAGATAAGAAAACAGAGCAGATGAAGGCTATAACCCAACGATACCGCAAGACTATGGGGAAAGGACCAAGCAAGGGGAAGGGAGGGGGGAGTTTGGGAGGAGGGAGGGTAATGGGTCGGGCCACATCTATGGTGCATATTTTTATCTATAATAATAATAATAATAAAGAAAACAGAGCAGAGAATGCCCAGCTGGCTGGGGTCCCGTGTCAGACCCTGGAGGAGGTGGCCTTGGGATGTTGGATTTAGTTGTGTGGAAGAGGGAGCATAGGGCTCCCTGCAGCAAGGGAGGGGACCTCGTCATGCAGATTCCTCCCAAGCCATCTCCTTAGCAGGACATCACTCTACCTAGGCCGGCCTTGCTCCACTTATAGCTGCATGATGTCCAGCAGGTGACTCAACACACTTTGGTGGCCACGACTCAAATTAGCCAAAAGAAATGGGCTCCTAGGTGGATTTGAACCCCATCAGCCCGTCCCCAGGAAAGGCCAAGCATCAGGCCCTCTCACTCATAAAGGGAGACCAGGCAGGCCCTGGAGAGGGCAGAGGCCAGTTACCTCAGTCTGGCCTCAATATTTTTAGCATCTTCCCTCCTTCCCTCCCTCCCACAAGCCGCTAGCCCACTCCTTGCCCAAATAACAGTCACCAAAATAGCCCTGGCAGTTGACTGAGGGCTACTGGGAGGGTCTCCTCCCTCCTGCTGGTCAGTTGGGCTGAACAGAGGCCCTGGGGCTGGGTGAGACTCACGCAGAGGCTGTTAATTGTACCTTTTGCCCAAATTAAAAAAAAAAAAAAAAAAAAAAAAGGCTCTTCTTGAGGTTGATTGCAGCATTGGTGCTGAGGAGCCAGGTGCCTGCTGCCTGCGGCCTCTGTGCTCTGGATCTGGGGCGGCCACAGAACGGGCAGAGGGACCACAGGGGACCTTCAGATGAAGAGCCTGCAGGTCAGAGAGGACCCCTCTGGGTAAAACAGTGCCCTCTTGCCAGCCGCTACTTGACAAGTTATCATCTGTTTGCATATTTCTTACCTGTGGCCCATTCGTTCCTTGTCCTCAGCACCTGGACGGTTGCTTTAGAGTAAATTCAGCATCAGAGAATAATCCGATGAAGAAGAAAGCCATTGTGCATAGCAGATCTATAAGGAGAAGCAAGATTAGGCTCCGAGCAGTGCCAGACTCCCCAAACCAGCCACCAACACCAGGAAGAACAATTCCTCCTGTGTGCCCAGCTGTGTGCTGACCTCAGAGACCACCGTCTATCCTCACGACAACCTGGGGTGGCAGAGAAGATCCCCGGTTAATAACAATAAACTAAGCACTTTCTAACTGCTCCATTTAACATTTACGTCACTAACTGGCAATTCTGGTAGTCACCCTAAGACGTGAGCCCCACTATTATCTGCATTCTACGTGTGATGAAACAGCAACTTAGAAATTAAGTGACTTGGCCCAAATCCCCTGACTTCTAAAGATCAGAGCTGGGGTTTCAACCTTGGCAGGCTGGCCCCAGAGGCTCCGTGTAATTTCTGTACGTACAGCCTATTACCTGCAAGACTCCTGAAGTTCAGATAGGCCGTGAGGGTCCCTTAGCCAGGCTGGACCCTCCTTGTTCCACTGTCTCTATATGACAGTTGTAACGTGCAGTCTCCCTGCATGTCACCGGCTAGCTTTCTAGTATTGTACCAGGATCATCCCATCCCACCCTCATCTTTCAGAGGTGGCAGCAGAGGCCCAGAGAGGGTAAATGACTGGCATCAGGTCCCTTGGGGCACAATGTCCTGACTTCCTCAGCTTTCCCAGTGCCCCCCCTTGGCCTCCCTTTCCCCCCCCCTCTGCCTTTCCCCAGCCATGACACAGGCCCGGAAGGCAATATGGGCAGTCTGTAGCCAGAAGCCCTTCCCGATGCTGGGTGGCCGTTAAATGCCTTCTTGATTTTTTATGAGCTTTGTCACTCTGCCACGTGCCAAGTTGCCTTTATAGCCCTGCCATTAAGGCGAATCATCAAGATTAACGAATATGTGTATAAAGGCTTGGACGCTGGAGTGTTCCGTTCAAAATCCCAGGTTGCAGACACATGACTTTGTGGCTGTATGAATGTCATGTGGCCTCTGCAGCCCACCCTGGGCTGGTGGGCTTCTCCAGAAGTCAAGGGACCTGGATACTAGAATCTCTTCCATTGACTAGGAGCCTTGGCTTCCTGGTCTTGACAATGGGAACGAGAATCTGTGCCCGGGGTCTTTTGCAGTGGTCTGGCCAGGATCACAAGTGATAGGACACAGGGTTTTAGGGTTGTGTCTTGCAGGGGGAGCGCCTCAGCAGAAGACACTATTTTCGTGTGGAGGTCTCAGACGCTCCTCCTTGGGGAGTCCCCTGAGTCTCCTCAGGGTTCCCACTTACCCCACTGCTACCCAGCATTTACAGAATAGTTCTTTTCATGAGTCAGTCTCCCGTAACTATTCAGCTCTGCTGTCATAGCATGAAAGTGACCATAGATAATACATGAGGCAATATCCGAGAGGCTGTGTTTCAATAAAGCTTTATTTAATGGACATTTACATTTCGTAGAATTTTCTCATGCCATGAAATATTACTCTCCTTTTAATTTTTTTCTCCAACCATTTCAAAAGGTAAAAACTGTTCTTAGCCTACAGGTTGTTAAAAAAACAAACAAACAAACAATCAAAAACAGGCAGCAAGCAGGACTGTGCATGGCCCCTGGTTTGCCGACTTTTGTTGAAATTGTCTGGAAAAACCTAGATTGAAGTCCTGATTGATGGTTAACTCATGGCCTGACCTTGAGCAAAGTAGCTACTTTAGTTTCTCTAGGGCTTAGTTTCCTGTCTAGAAAAAAGAGGACCTGGGTCAGATGATCGCCAAAGTTCTATTCACTTTAACACCTAATGGTGGAGACTGCAGATTTTTGCTGAGTGAGTGGAAGGAGACACCTTTGCCAGGAAGGAGGGAGAAAACCCTGGGAAGAAGGCGGAGTGTCTTCTTGGCTTCCTGGCTATTATCGTCCCCTATGAGAGGTTGAGTGGGTCTTTGAGAGCCCCATGACCCACGGACAAAGAGTTTTTGGCTGAAACATCAGAAGAGGTCTCCCCCCCTCCCTCCCGCACTCCCAGGAGAGGCCCCCCACCCCCAGGCTGCCTTGCTTAACAAAGACAAAGACAGCAGTTGACACTGTAATGTTGAAAATTGCGTGTTTCAGAACATCCCAGTAAACAAGCCTGTCTTTGTTTTAATCCCAGCCTAGCTTACTGTAGTTAATTATAGGAATTTGTGGCTATTTATGTGAACCGAGGACAGGCGAAAACATTCATTTGTCGGCCGTGTAAGTGCTGGGTGGGAATGGGCCCCAAGTGCGGGGAAGGCGTAGGTAGCATTTGTCCTGGGATCTGTGCAAGGTAGTACCTGGCCCAGGTATGTAATTATCCCCGCTGCTCCCAATCATAGAGAAGGCCTCCATAGAAAGTGACACCTAATGATTGTTTTCAGCCCAGAATGGGTAACGGGAAAGACCCCGTGTTTAAGGCAGTTGCCTGAACTGTGGGTCTTGCACCTGCCAGGTGAGCTGGGTTATTTCTGTACCTGTCGGTGGCCTGCTATATAGTCCCTGTCCCCAGTGGGTCTGGGGAGAAGGGAGCAGGGCCAAAGGTTCCCAGGGGCTGCTGAGGAGAGGGGAGGGGGCCGTGGCTGGTGGCCATGGGTACTGCCTTTGCTCTCTAGTCTCCAGCCCCAGAGGAGCCAGGGTTAGTGAGGAATGTTAACAAAGAGGAGACAGCCCTGGCTAAACAGAGGCCCCAGGACAATTCCTGGCCCAAACAAAGCTACTCGAGCCCCCACCAGCTCGGGAAAACAAGCCAGGCCTTTGTGCACACTCAATAATTATCACTCGCAATTACCGAGTCAGGGCGGCTGGGCTACGCTGGGGCAGGGGCGTGGAGGGACTTGTTGCTGAAAGCTCGGGATCCTGCAAGGGGTTCCGGGAGGCACCGTCCCCGCTGCTGGGCCAGTGCTCTGGGACCTTGCCTATCTACCTGCAGGCAGGCCACTGGCCACAGGAACCCCAAAAGACCTGGGTGTCCTGCTCTCAAAACCCATACCTACAACATCTGGATTTCTACTCTGGGTCTGGCTTTTGGGAACCCCAGGAGGCACGGCCCATGACTCAGTCTGAATACCTCCAGCCCCACACACCAGTACGTCCACACTGACGGTGGTGTCAGACCTGCCTTGTGTGCTGGGTGCCCATCCCCTCCACTCCTGCCAACTGTAGCTGAACCCTCCCAGGCCCCTTTCTCTGTGTCTTGGCCCCCATCCCTCTGTTCCTTTTCTCTGACCTCCTTCAGATCCCCCCAAAGTTGCATCTAAGAAACCAGAGAAGCCTCCCAGCCCTGCCCAGCCTGTGTTAACATTCAGCATCCATCCCTGCCCCGGCCTTTGCCCTTCTGTTCCTCCTGTGTTAAAGTCCCTTCTTCCCCTGGGCTTCCCAGCCCAGCCCAGCCTTCCAAGCCCAGGTCCAGAGCCCACCTCAGGAAGCCTCCCAGGACTGCCCCACCTGATGCTTACCTCTCCTTTCCTAGCCTTTCATGAGTTAGTGATTCCCTGCCTTACCAGTGAGACTGTGCCTGCGTATGTAGGAGTACGTGAGTGTGGCTCTCCCAACTCAATTACAAGTTTAATAATAACAATAGCACAGTGATAATTTTTCTGAACATTTGTTTACTGAGTGCTTACTATGCACCAGTGCATAGTAAGTGCAGTGCTAAGTGTTTTCCAGGCATTTTTCATTTAAATCATCTAATAATCTTCTGGGGTAGGTGCTATTATTATCACTATTTTACATGTAAGGAAGCTAATACACAGAGAAGTTAAGGAACTTGTCTGAGGTCACAGAGCAGCGAGTAGAATTGCTGGTGCCGGGGAGCGGTGGGAGCTGGCACATAATAACTTTTGAGAGCTCATCAGTTATTTCCGTCTTTTCCTTACTCTGCTTTCAATCACATTGGGGCCTTAAAACTGGCCACACTGATAATATTTACACGACAGGAATCGGCAAATGCTACAAAGAAGAGCTTCTTTCCCATTCCCAGAAGCGGTTGTTAAACATTGACCAGCACACCAAGGAGCTGAACTCACTCAGGCTGGCCAATTCCAAAGCCCATGCTCCTTGCATCTTCCCAGCTGCCTGCACTGCCCCTCCCCAGGACAGTGGGGAGAATTGATTTCTGGGCTAACAGGTGAGAACAAGAGGGAGTTTGGCTGGAGGACTTGTATTTGAGTGGAGACAAAACATGGCCTTCTCCATTGGCCCAAGTTTCCTTTGGTGAACAGTGGTGTCCTTTTCCCCTTTGTGAGCCCAGAGTCCTGGGCAGCCACGTTTCCATCAGGACAGCATGTGTCCGACCCTGGCAGAGGCCTCTCACCTCTGCCCAGCTGCCAGGCAGAGCCAAGAACTGCAGACAGAGATCAATTAGAGACTAACTTCATCTCTGTTTCAAAAAAGACAGGACAAGAAAAGCTGCGGATAATGTTAGAAAGAGTCAAAGTTAGCCCTTTTCCAAGAGCCCAGGCAGGGTCAGGCCCGGAACGCCTGTCTCGCGAAGTTATTTTGGTTTTCCTGACAGAGTGGCTTGGAGCAATTTGCTGGGCACCCATTGCCCAGAGAGGCCAAGAGACTCCTGCCATTGGGAACTGCCTTTTTACACCCGGGTAATGATGGTTTCTGGGCAGGAGAGATCAATAGCGGATAAAAATACGTTTCCGTTACATCTGGACGCCTGCTCTGCTCTCTGGCTGAGTCAGAGACACCCTGTAGGGAGTGGGAGTGAAAAACCGCTCGACACAACAGGTCAAACAAAGCACTGCGTGGGAGAGGCTGTCTCCCTCACTTTCTTGGGGCCTCAGACCCCTCAGACACCACCGAGAGGACTTTAGTGTAGGCATGGTCCATATGGCCCCCCACATTCTCACCTCACCTCGGTCCCTTGGAGAAGGCCCCTCTTACCTGTCCACAAAGCAAGAGGAAACAAGGAAATTGACCAGAGGGAGCCAGACACCTGCTCCTGGTGCTGGACATTGTGGTCTCAAGGGCTGGGTGAAGAGGCAGTGAAGGGAACATAAAAATGCTTTACAGAGAGACCACCTCTCACAGCCCAGCCCAGCACAAACAAATAAATAACAAACAAACAAGTAAAATAAATGCATGTAGTAACTTCTTATTTAGGTACTGGGCACTTCAGATGCATCGTCTCACTGGATCCTTTTAGCAACTCCGTTAAGTAATTACTATAATGATCCCATTTTACATATGAAGAAACTGAGGCACAGAGGTCCCTGGTAATATGCCCCAACCAGAGCCACCAGACATTAAGCCATGGAGCTGTGCCAGCCTTTCTGCCTCCTAGTGCTTCAGTCATAACCTTCGTGCCCCAGACCAGAGGTTGGCAAACCTGTACATAAAAGGCCAGATGGTAAGTATTTTA
This sequence comes from Loris lydekkerianus, assembly GCA_963574355.1. Lineage (NCBI taxonomy): Eukaryota > Metazoa > Chordata > Mammalia > Primates > Lorisidae > Loris > Loris lydekkerianus. The sequence goes on along the minus strand of CAUYPK010154352.1, from coordinate 39,183 downwards.
AGCTCTGCAGGCCAGATGGCCTTTCTGTAACTGCTCGGCTCTGCTGTTGTAGCATGAAGGCAGCCATAGCAGACACATTTATGAATAGGCACGGCTCTGTTCCAATAAAACTTTATTTACAAAAGCAGGTGATGGGCTGGATTTGGCCCACTGGTCAGCCGTAGTTAACCAACTACTACTTCAGTGCCCTCAGATATGTTTTATTATGAAACAAAATGTCTTGAAGGAATTCAAATTCTAGAGCTTAGAAGACTCTTTGATCACTGTGACTTACTCCAGAGCAGTTCTATCTCCTAGAAATATTAACACAAGCCATGTGCATCATTTAATATTTTCTAGTGATTCCATTAGAAAGCAAAAAAGAAAGAGGTTAAATCAATTTCAATAGCATATTTTATTTAATCCAACTCGTCAAAATTATTATGATGTCAACAGGTAAACAATGTAATAAATTATTGAGATTTTTAACATTCTTTTACAAGTTTTCAAAATGTTGTGTATTTTTTCCTTACAGTGCCACTCAATTCAGATTGGCCTTATTTTAAATACTCAGTAGGCACACACGACTAGTGGTTACTTTATTGGACATTGTATTTCTAAAGTAAAAATGAGGTATGTTACTGGGATGAGATGAAATTTCTGGTATAAGAGGAGAACATAAATCAAGAGAAATGAGAGAGAAATTCCTGGGTGAGTCAGTGTGTTAAGAAATACAATCAAGCAAGGTGCCATGACTCATGGCTGTAATCCTAGCTCTCTGGGAGGCCCAGGTGGGTGGATCCCTTGAGCTCATGAGTTCGAGACCAGCCTGAGCAAGAGCGAGATCCCATCTCTACTAAAAAGAGAAAATAGAAAAACAAGACCGTGTTATGATGGCCGTTTATAGTCCCAGCTATACAGGAGGCTGAGGCAAGACGATCACTTGCGCCCAAGAGACTGAGATTTCTGTGAGTTAAGATGCCACGGCATTCTACCCAGGGCAATAGAGTAAGAGTCTTTCAACATGAAATGAAATAAACACAATCAACAGGATACATATGTACATAGAAAGAGATTTGTCAGAAGGAATTGGCTCCTATGGTTAGGGAAGCTGAGAAGTCTATAGGTGGAGACCCAGGAAAGCGGATGTAATAGTTTTTTGAGTCCCAAGGCCAAAGAATGAGGATATTTCAGTTCAAGTTCAAAGGTCAGAAAAAAAACTAATGTCCCAGCTCTAAGGTCTTCAGGCCAGAGAGTTCCCTTTTACTTACAGGAAGGTCAGCCTTTATGTTCTGTCCAGGCTTTCATCTGATTGGATGAGGCCCACCCACATGAGGGAGGGCCATCTAACTTGGCTCAGTGTACAGATTCAAAGGTTGAACTCAACCAAGAACACCTTCATAGAAGGCTTGGAACAATGTTCTGCCAAGTGTCTGGGCACCCTATGGCCCAGTCTAGTTGACACTTAAAATTAACCATCATAGTCAGGGAAGGCTCCCGGGAAGAGGAGGTATATCTAAATTGAATGTTTCAATTCTGAGAAATTCACCACACAAACAGGTGGGGATTGGGGTTTCATGCAGAAGGAATAGTATGGAAGAAAGGCCCAGAAATGCTGAGTGTGAGTGTGTTCAGACACTGTAAGCAATTCAGGTGGCTGGTTTCTGGACTGCAGGGTTGAGGCAGTTAGAACGTGAGCCAGGCCAACATCCAAGTGTGGGTGCTGTGGGCTCCATCAGTCCTAGGAAGAAGCCCGGCCTTGCTTCTGAAGGCAGAGTGAAGTCATGATGGATGTTGGCCCTTTGATAATCTCCAGCGGATATTCCAGAGCCTCTCCAAATACTGGCAAAATCTGCGTAAGAACTGCAGCAAGACAAATCTTCTAACCTTTGTTGCTTAAAGGTGTGGTTCCCAGACAGCTGCACCAGTGTCACTTTGAGCTTCTTGGGAATGCACAATGTGGGCTTCTGAATCCGAACCTGCCTTTTTACTAGATTCTCAGTGCATGCATGTTAGACTTTGTGAACCAGTGACCTTTGCGTGTGGCTTTGGTTTGAGTAGGGGCAGGGCGCTCTGAACTTTACTGCCTTCTATTAATAAATCCTGCCTGGTGCCAGCAGCACCGTTGCTGCCTGAACCATCTCCTGCTTCCTCGGCCCTTCTGCCCAGAGCACTCAGAGAATTCTTCCTGTTGCCGCCACAAACGAGACACATGAAACAGATGCCTCCGCCCCATTTCCCGTTCCTTTGGTATTTTAAATATTCCCAGTTTGGCTCTTCTAGAGCTGTTTTGAATCTGTGCTTTTTTCTCCCAGGGCAAAAATGATAATGTCTTCCGCTGCTAGGGCTGGCGGTTGTGTGCCAGGGAGCGCTGGACAGGTGGAATCTGGGAGGCCACTGGCTGGATTTCAGAAGCACCCTCTGTGGGTCCCGCTTGCTGGGGACAAGGGTGCAGGTGAAGGAGGAGACCTAATACAGAGAGGAACAGGATTCTCATCATGGAGGAAAGCTTTTGATTGGTTTCAGTCCTTGGCAAGCCCTGAGGCTCCGGACCTGCATTTGTCATCCTGTCTGTTTCATTCCTATCTGAGGTGGGCCATTAAGCTCCTCAGATTGCTTCTGGGCAGAGGGGAGAGTCCTTTAAGTTGCAGAATTCAAGGGGCATCATCACATTACTCCTTGGAGTCAAAAACAAGAGGATAGTTCTGCACAGTCTAAGCAACTTCAGTGCACAGCTATAGCATTTGGGAAAGATACCTAAAATTTCTGGTTTGAGTTGTTTTGGGTCCCCATATTCTAGCTCCATAGTCTCGTCTTCTCATGCAGGAGACCCAGAAAGATAGTTAAAGGATGAGTGAAGAATGATTACACCAGTGGGCTTTCTGATTTCTGAGGCATTTTTGGGAATTCAGGGAATTGAATTAGAAGTGCCCCCAAAGAGTCCCATTGAATGTGAAAATTGTCATTCATTGGCTGGCTTTTATTGCATTACATCCAAATTATCTTAGCTTATAATTTTCCAATTTAACATTTATTTTTCCTTGGGATGATACCCTGCAGATAGGTCTCAGACTCAGATCTGCACACAAAGAGCCAGTCACGTAATAGTAATAATAACGCACATTCATCAAGCATGTAAAATACGGCACTGCCGTAAGTACTTCGTGTGTTGGCCCACAGAATCCTCACAACGGCTCCAAGTTGGTCTTTTATCATACCCATTTTACAGATGAGAAAAAATGAGGTGCCTCAAGGTTAAGGGATTTATCCAAAACCATGCAGCCTGACACAGGCAGCTCCAGGATTCCAAAGCAGCCTGACTCAGACCCCTTGGTTTCTTATTTTCCTGAGATCTCATGGCCCAGTGGTTGGTACAACCTTATTTGATCCTCACAGCTACCCTTGAAGAAATTATTATGAGCTGCATTTTATAAATACAGTGCCTGAAATTACACAAATTTGGGAAGAGCAGGATTAAGCCATTAACCCACATCTTCCGGCTTCAGATGCTCTGTTCTCTGTTCTTTTCATTTCCTCAGGGGTGGGGAGTTCAGGGCCAGGCAGGAAACAAGAACAAGTGAAGGGTATTTAGGGGAGCTGGGGAGCGTACCCCACTGGGGAAGCAGCCCCACCTGCCCCAGGAGCCACATAGGACCTATCACTCCCTTATCTTCTGATTTTCTAAGAGACCCTAGGAGTAAGATTGCCTGAAATTTCCCCATTTGGAAATGTTGCAACTAACAGACAGCTTTTTAATGAAAATATTCCATGTTTCCAACAAATCATTTTGTGGATTGTAGGCAGCCGAGTAACCCAGGATCCTTTCTGCACCTGAAATGGCTTCTGACATAGAGAAAACTGCCTTTTCCCTGTTCTCCAAATAAATCTGAACCCTCAAAACTCAGGATGGAATAGAAGTTTCTGTACTTAAGTATATCCTCTGTATTAAAGTTCTTTCTGCAAGGGCAAGGTTAACTCTTTGTGATCATGGCCCATCTCTCTTCCTGCCATTCTAACCCAGGACACGTTGGTTGTTACAAACATTAAAACAAAGGCCAGCTGCAGTGGCTCATGCCTGTAATCCCACTCCCACTCTGGGAGGCTGAGATAGGATGATGTTGATGGGAAAATCACTTGAAGCCAGGAGTCTGAAACCAGCCTGGGCAACATAGTGAGACCCTATCTCTACAAAAATTAGAAAAATTAGCCAGGTGTGGTGGTGCATACCTGTAGTTCTAGTTACTCAGGAGGCTGAGATAGGAGGATCACTTGAGCCCAGAAATTTGAGGTTGCAAAAATCATCCCCCCTGGGAGACACAGCAAGACCATGTCTCAAAAAATATGTATATTGAAATGTATTTGACCAGTTGGCAAATAGCTCTCTTAAGTCCCCTGGGTACCTCCCTGTGAGCCTCCAGGGCCTCCCTAGGATGCCCAGATTCCCCACTATCAAGCAAACAGAGAAGGATGTGTGACCCATCTTGGCCACCCAGAAACGCTGCAGAAAGCCTGTTAGGGCCTGTTTGCTGCACTACTTAAATATTTGGCAGATCACCCTGATCCTATTACTCAGGACCATTTTCCCTAAGCTGCCTGCTCCTTAAGACATTTAATATTAGCCTTTGTCTGTTCTCCCCTGACTCACTTCTGCCAACCACCAGCCTCTTACCTCCTCCTTCCCCCAGACTGGACCAGAGCGAGGGCCTGCCTGCGTCTGCCTGGCTGGGCCTGTTTCACCACCATTCACCGCTTACCCGGGCTGGAGGTAGGCAGTGGGATTTTCATACGAGAGAGAACATTCACCAAGGCCTCTGTGCATTTGATGAGATCTTTCTCTGGGCAGAAAGCCGGGGATCCCCAAGGCAAAGTGCTCATTTTCCGGGAAGTGGCAGGTGTGTGGGGACAATGGAACTGGTCCCTCCAAATCCACAGAGCCTGGGGGCCGGAGTGGGGGATAGCTCATCAGGATAAATCAGCCTTCCATGCCATCAGGGAGGCACACAGACAGCGTCAACTCTATCTTACGAGTCTGTTCATTTCTATCACTCTTTCTGCGTGTGTCTGAAACGTTTTGTTCTCATTTGGACAAATTGGAAAAAATGATGTCGATGGGAAAATCTCTCCCGGCACCTTCCTCTCCTTAGAGAGAGACTCTGACGCTCACACTCGAGGGAACGGGGTTCAGGAAAATCAGTGTTGAAGCCACTTGTGGCCTGGCATGACAGAGACCAAGGAGGACGGGAGCGCGAAGACAATTGTGGCAGGTGGCTGCAATTTATCTTGTAGCTGGGGCACTCCCCCAGAATCCTACAATCAGCTGTCATTTGCCTATTCATTATGCCTATAATTTATCTTGCGTTTCCTCCTGCTGGAATACGAAATTCACACGGACAAAGATTGGAGGCTGTTTTGTTTACGGTTGCATCTCAAGTGTCTGGAGCAGCCCTGGCACACAGCAGGTGCTCAACACATATTTAGAGCAATGGGAGTTCATCTCATCACCTCCTTCTTGAGCAAAGGTGGAGACTGAGGCCCAGAGAGGGGAAGAGCTCTCTGTGTAGTCTCACTATCTAGACCTGCTCCTGATAGAATATCAGTGGGCACGTTCCTCACAGCCCCCGCAGGCTTTTCCATGTACCCCGTGTACTCAGGCATTTGCTGTAACACTGACTATCCCACCGACATCTGCCAATCTTCGATTTGTTCTAGTTTTGTCCTCCAGGAGGACAAAGGTGGGGCTGGTGGTGCTCTGGGTCTTGACGTGTTCTCTTTGTGAAAATCCTTGGAATTTTCTTTTCTGATATGCTCCCATTTCTGTCTGTGTATAATACGTTCATAAAAACACTCCCCTATGTAAAACTCACACACACACACACACACACACACGCACACACGCACATGTACCCACACAAAGCCGAGGGCATCATAGGTGCTTTGAGAGGTGTGGTGATAATGCTGGTAATATTAGTAATCCTTATTCGGCTTTGCTAAGTACGAGGCACACTTCTAAGCTTGCTGTATGAATGAACTCACTTAAACTGAACCCCTAAGAAGTAAGGATTTTTTTTTAATTAAAAAAACTTTGTTTCATAGTTAAGAAACAGTCACTGTAGTTTATATGAGTTTTCCAAGTTTACCAACAAGGACATTCAGAGTCAGGGGTCGGGCCCAGGCCAGCTGGCGCCAAAGCTCGCTTGTTCCTTCATGCTGCAATGATGCTGAAATGCTTTTTAATCTCAGGAATAAAGAAAGTGAAACCATGGATATTTCAGATTCCTTATCAGCAATCACGGGAGGCTTCCTGGAAGAGGACAGGCTTCAGCTGAGTCTTGAGATAAGTGATGTGCTGAAGAAAGGAAAGGAGGAACCCGGTTCCCTGTGCTCAGAATGGATACCTTTATCCCCTGCCCTGTGGATGGATGCAGGGCTGGGAACCTTCCCATTTTTTATTTTAGTTTTTTGCATGCAACACTGTGGGATGGGGAATGCTCATTCTCATTTCACAGATGGGGAAACTGAGGGAGGCCCAAAGCAGTGACATGTCTTGATCAGGGTTACCTGAGAGGGGAACAGCAGGGCTGGAATTCAAACCTCTGTCTCCTGATATCCAATAAGCCCCTGGTCCACACACATCCTTCTTCACGGCATTTTCCACCCTTCTGACCAAGGCTGGTGGAATCTGTGCAACCACAGGGAGGAACCAACATTTGGGAGCCTGGATTCATTTCCCACTACTGTGAGCCTCTGGGAGCAGGGGTTCACCCCCCTCCTCCTTCAAAGAGCTGGTAGCCCCCCAACTCTCTACTGATCTGTACCAGTGGCTCTCAGAACTTCTGTGGTGATCACTGCCCCTGCCCTCCCAGCACTCTCGGAAATTCAGACCAGCTCTTTCAGGAATTTCCTTCCTTATCGGGGAACAAGCCCCCCTTTTTGCCCACAGGAATCAGTGTCTCCCAGGCCAGGGAAGGAGCTCCTTTCCCCACAAATCCCTCACTACCCCGAGCTTGTTAAGACCCACCCCCCACCCGGCCTCAGTCTGCCCACCTCGGGCTCCTGGGGAATAAAACCTTCTGGCTGTGTTTCTTTAAACTGATCATCAATTTCTCCTTTATGAAAATTAACGCTGGATAGGAAATGTCTTGAAAAATACATCAAGTGAGGCAAATGGCTTTTTGAGATCAATCCCAGGCACATGCAGGTTTGGGGCAGACTTCATTTGAGTCCTGCTCTATACCTGGGCCGGAGAGCCAAGGATAGCAGGAGCCAGGCATTCAGCAGGAGACCGCTCCTTCTCCGAGTAATCATATCCCCTGTGGCTGCCCAGGAAAGCCATCTTCAGGGGTCTCCCCACCCCAGCCCCCCTCATACAGGCCCTTCTCCTTCCGCACTACTCTCTGCAAGGTAGTTCCACTTAATTTTGTTTAGAAATTTGAAAATCAAGTGAAAGTGCAGGATGATTATAGACTTTATTTAAAGATTTGATTTAGGTTTCTCTCTGTTCTTATATCAAAGATAAAGTGGAAGTGATGGTATCGTGTTCAGGTAATGAGATTTTATATTAAAAAGAATAAATTAAGCTCATAAAACTGTAGATGGAAGGGCCAGGCGGGGCTGACACGCTCACAGAGGGAAACTATACATTTATGTAATGTAACAAGTATCCACCATGATTAGGAGTCCAGGTTTGGGCTGGATTTTTAAGTCAAGGACAACCTTTTTCTTGTTGTGTTTTGGAAATTGTCCCTAGACTAGCAGGGATGAGATTTCAGGGTCCCAGGGGTCAGAAACAACTGTGCAATCCCTGCTTTGGTCACTTATTTGCCGTGTGGCTGTGGGCAAGAGGCTTAACCTCTCTGATCCGACCTTTCCTCTTCTCTAAAATGAAGATCATATTAGTAATAACCACCCCGAGCTTTTTTAGCAATTGTGTGAGCTGGTATGTGCAGACTACAGAGTCAGCACTCAAGGAATGTTAACCATGATAACTTTTTGAGTAGAAGTTTTCTTATGTGACAAATGGGGATATTCCTCTCCATGATGACATCTCACAATGAGTAAGAGAAGTAAAAACAAAAGACTTAGTACCAAAAACACTGAAATTATTACACTTGTATATGTATTGTAATTATTGCTTGTTCCAGCCAGGCCCTGGGAAGCATCTCCCATGTTTGTTAGGAGAGGCTGAATGCCTTGCAGACATGCCCGTGGATGGAGGCTGGTAGAAATAGAAATTTCAACCTTCCTCCTGCCCTCTCCCCAATCCACCACCCCCATTCCTTCCTTGTGAGCAATAAAACAAAATACAAAGAACAGGAATCAAATAAAGACTCTGAAACCAAGCCGTCTGTGGTCATTTTAAAACAGATCCTCTTCTGAAAAGCCGGGTGACATTTTCCTTTAACGCCTGATTTTTTTTTAATGCCGGCTGCATTTTTTAAGCACCCGACCGGCTTGTAACTAGCCGAGGCAGTACAGTAGCTGCACCGACTGTACCATTTGATCATTAATTTATCACAGTTCTAGCAGTTTGTCTGACAGGTGATAGCACTTTCATCTAATGAGCCCACAGCTAGGGTGGGGGCGCTGGGGCCGGGTCTGGCCAGCCCACGGGGTAGGGGCTGGGCACATGCTCTCCACTGGACTGTTTTCATTCTGGGAACCACTGAAGGCTTGGAAAATGGCTGTCCAATGGGCTGGGGTCCTGCCACAGTAGATGAGGCTTGAGAGGCCCTCCAGTGGGCCGAGGACAAGAGAACACTAAGTGGGACTCCAGGTTAGACCAGGGAAGTGTCAACTGCACCAGTCAGCACGGACTTGTTAGGCTGCTGGAGCAAATGAATTCCCTCCACCCCCCACCCCAGAGGCTTCCAGCAACATAGCTGAGCTTTCAATCCTAGGGCAAGTTCCCTGGAGGGCAGGACAGCGGGTGTGGCTTGGGACCTGCTCATGGAAGCTCCCTCTCCCAGAGGAAAAACGGACTGTCTCAAAGCTTCTGTTCAAAGTGACACATCACTTTTTCTCACCTAGACATCCATGCACAAGTTCCATCGTGTGTCCCAAACACCCAACATTAGCCAACAGTCCTGCTAGGACCCGCTAGGACCCACTAGGACCCACTAGTCCCCACTAGGACCCACCCTGGCACCTTGTAGAATCACTTGGAGAGCTTTAGAAACATACCGTGGTGTGGGCCCCACCCTAGATTGAGTACATTAGAATTTCTAGGGGTGGGGTCAGGGTCTGGTGTTTTAAAGAACTCTCTGGGAGATTCTAATACATAGCTCAGGGTGAGAACCTCTGACTTTCGTGATCTGGCTTCAGCCTACCTCTCATCTCTCATTTCCTATCCCTCTCTGCCCTATTTCTTATGCTTTTCCATCCCTCTTTCATTTTTCCCAAAGTGCCAAGTTCTCTTCCTCCCGACCCCAGGACATTTGCACTTTCTGTTCCGTCTGCCTGGAATATTACCTTCCTTCCGATGTTAGCAAGGATTCTGTTTATTTGCCATTTGGTGCTTGGCTCAAATATTACTTTTACAAAGATGTTTTCTTGACCTTCTAATGTAGGCTTGTGTCTTCCCACCGCAGTTTTGAAGACAGAGTTAATAGCTAGCTCGTTGTTTCTTATTTACTTTGTGTTGTTTATTATATATTGTGTGTTTTCCTCTGCTAGAGTATATTTAACGAGGGTAGGTGCTTTGTTAGCTTTGCCCCTTCTGTCTCTCCAACATTCTCAAAGCCTGTTACCTTGCTCGATACATAGTCATTAAGTGAATCAAGGTAAAACCCAATATTTTATAGAGCATTTTTTCCTGAGGTTTGGTACCTTTGTGGACTATTTTCAGAGTTTAATTTTGGGTAAATGTTTGCTTCTTTTGAATAACTGGTAAGGGTGAATTTTCTTTGAATAGGTAATTGTCCAGATTGTGACACTCCGGAATAATAAATTTAGCCCTGAGCTTCCTGGGATCCAAGGCAAAAAGGGTCAGATTAACCACAGAAACTATGTGGGTCCATGTGGCTGGTATATTTTCCTCTTCCTCCTTCCTCCTGGTCTTTGATTTTCCATGTCTATTTTCACAGCATCTGATTACAAGCTGTCTCAAATCCTTTTTGGAAGCAGGCAGAGTATAAATAGCTAAGAACACAAACAACTGATTCATGCGCGTAATGCCTATTTTACAGACATGCAGTACTAGTCCTGGGCAGGTGGGGTGGCTTGTCTGAGGTCACACAGACTGGGCAAAAACCTTTGAATTCCAGGCCAGTTGATCCTCTCTGAATTACGGCAGAAGGACCGTGCTCTGGTGTGTTTTGTTTTTGCTCCTGAAAATCCTAACACCACGTTGGGGATCTCATGTTATTAGTACTTCTTTATGGAAACTGAAACCTAAGATATTAAATAGTGGCCCAGGGTCACCCAGCAATTTACGGACTGGAACAAGCCACAGTTCTTATAGCATTTGACAAGGCCCCCAGGAGGAACAGGCCAGGAGCCTCCCAGTATTGATCAGAAAGCATTTCCTATCTTGGTGATGGTCTTGATCCCCTTCTGCGAGACAACTCACTATACTCAAGGATGAAATACCAGCTGTGACATTTGCATAGCTGGAAGAGGAGCATGGAGCTGTTCTCTAATCATCTGTTCAGCGGCCATCATTACGTTCTACAAAAATTGTCACTGGATAGACAAATGCCAAGGAGAGGGCAAGGAGTGACATCGATCAATCTCTCGGTTCATTCAGATCCACGTCCTATGGTACGGAGCTTTTTATCAAAAGACGCAATTATAAATTGGAAGTATTTCCCCAGCTCCTCCAATACCGAAGAGTGAGAGAAAACAACACAATTAGAAGGCTGAGGAATTAGAAGCCAGACACATGGTTTTGTCAATAATACAAAAATAACACCTGCCAATTATTGACCTGCTATGTCCCAGGCACTGTGCTTGACACGCTGGATGTGTTTTCTTATTTCTGTCTTTAGAAGGTGTTATTGTTTCTACTTATACAACAGATGCTGAGGCTCCCAGAGCTTCAGATGACTTTCTGGAAGCTCTGTGGCAACAGGAATGACCTACATGGTTCGTCCCGAGTGTTAGGGAGTATTCTGGTGTTTTCTACATGCAAACTCACTTACTCCTCATAAGGACCCTATGGGATAGGGTCTGTCACCAGCTCCTTTTACAGGTGGAGAATCTGAGGTGTGAAAGGTGCAGTGACTTGCCCAAAGTCACATAGTGGTGGTGCCTGGTTTTGAACCCAGAACCCGGGAACCCAGGGTCTGTGCTCTAAAGCTCTGGTTCTTGCCCTGGCTTTGCAAACAATCCCCTCAGGTTTCAACTCTGGTCTTCCCAGCTCCAAGGCCTCTGTACTGGGTCCCCTGGGAGAGGGTATCCTTTCTCTTCTGGGGAATTTTAAAATAATGGTTATATCTGGCTGGAGACCAATTTGTAGCCCATATAAATGATTTCTGAAGTGAGTATAAGTCGCGGCTCTCCCTCCATTCCCTGGGCTGGCAGTACTCAAAAGGCCCATATTGCTGTCCTGTGACAAATGCCCCCAGGGAGTATTGCTGTCAGAGGGTGGTGGCCAATCCCTGATCATCTGGCTGTGGCTGCTCAGGGGCACAGGCCTGGGAAGGGGTTCTGGCTGCCCTTCTGTGGAGCCAGGATCTTGTGGCAAACCTGGGACCTGCCATGGCCAAATCCAAGGTCATTATTTTGAATAGCCATATAGATTTCTTTGTTGTTGAGGCAGACTTTCACTCCACTGTCCTGGGTAGAGTGCCAGGGCATCATAGCTCATAGCAACCTCAAATCCTTAGACTTCAAGCAATCCTCTTGCCTCAGCCTCCCAAGTACTTGGGATTACAGTACAAAACTAGCTGCCACAACACCCAGCTAGTTTTACTTTCAGTAGATGTAGGGTCTCGCTCTTGCTCAGGCTGGTCTTGAACTCCTGGGTTCAGGTGATCCACCTGCCTTGGCCCCCCAGAGTGCTAGGATTATAGTGTGAGCCACCACCACACTGGGCCTGTATAGACTTCTTAATGCTCAAAATACAGAGCAGCAATAGCAATGGCCCTGGCCTTCTGAGAACTTTACTCTCCATATAGTGCCTATGCTGAAACCCAGGTGGTCCCGTAGAAGACAGATGGCCACCTTGGCCCTTCTCACCTGGAGCTGCACTCCCCCTTGATGCTGGGGTCAGATGGTGCAGAAGGCAGGGGCGATTCCACACCTCTCTGCACCCCTCTCCAGAAACATCCTCATTTCCTAGGTCCAATTGACTCCCTCACAGGTGGGAAAATGGACATCCTCCTTTAAAATGCCTCCAAAATCCAGGCTGATTCATCTCAAATTACACCCTGAGCAACAGAGGCTGTGGGCGAAGACCTACTTTAATGAGCAACGAGGAATAATTCATAATCATTTATAATTAGCACAGAGCGCTGCAAGTTGGATGCAAAGCCTCTGGAAGGCTGGGTATGTTCTGAAGCTGGACCTGCCCCCTACAGTCTTGCCAACAGGCTTTGCCCCGAATATTCACATTCAAAGGCAACTTCAGCTCAGTCCTTTCTCCCCAGTACCCATGCATTCCTCTTTCTGCTCTGCTTCCTACAGAGATTCTTGACCCTGTAATCCCAAATTGGCATTAGTTCAAATGTATGTGGTTTTACTGTCCCCAGTCTAAATAACAGCAATGGTCACCAGCAGCTTATGGCAAATGGTGCTGTTGGCCTCACCAGTGGTTTTCAACCATAGGCTGACTCTGCACCGCTACTCCCAGGGGACATATGCAATGTCTGGAGACATTTCTGGCTGGCATAACTGGTGGGGAGGGTGGCGGATGTGGAGGGGGAGAAGCGCAGCTGACCTCTAATGGGGAGAGGCCGGGGGTGCTGTTGAAAGTCCTACAATGCGGAGGGAGCCCTCCTCAAACCAAGAACTATCTGGTTCAAAAGCCACCGTGTGAAGGGTACAGAGCCCGGGCTGCACTGATCTTGACAAAGCCATTTTATTTGTACCCAGGTCTTCAGTGCTCATGAAGAGGTTTATAAATTCACTACCCTATATTTGAATTGCATAAGAAACTTCATCATCGTCTTTATCTGCAGAGGTCACCAATCAATGCCGTCTAAAGCAGCCAACATCACTTTTACTGCTGCTCCTGTAAGCACTGACCTTGACCATTGTTTGCTAATTGGACTTTTTAGCTCTGGACATCAGCTACTCCTGGGGGCTTTAGACCTCTAAGTAAAATCTCCTGATGCGTCTGACCTGTTTGACTAGTCCATGGAGGGAAACAGCAAAGTCTAGGGGATGAGCTGTGAAAAGGGTCTGGTAAAAAAAGGGTCTTCCCAAAAAAACTAGCAGGTTTTTTTTGTTTGTTTGTTTGTTTTCTAAACTTTATTTCTTTAGAGTAGTTTCAGGTTTATAGCAAAATCCATATGATGCTATCTATAAGCTCCTTGTCTGCCCTACAGACTCCCCCATTATAAATACCCCACCCCAGGGTGGACACTTGCTGCAAGTGATGAACACATTATTATTACTCGAAGGAGTTTAGTTCAGTCTTGGTGTTGTAACTTTTTTGGCTTTGGACAGATGCATAATGACTATAATACACTGTTATAGTACCATATAGAGTAGTTTCTCTGCCCTGAATATGGGTAAAGTTTTGAGATACACAAAACTCAAGAAACATAAAATCCCTGCTGATGGAAACAAACGGAGCCCTCCCAGCAACAATGATAAGCCGAGCAAGTTGAAACTTGCACGGGGAATCAGAAAGGACGCTGTCAACTGTGTTTCTTGGCAATAAAATCATGGACCATAACATAGTATGTCTCAACACTTTCATAGCGACCCATCTTCTGTGCTCCAGCCCTGGTCACCACTGATCTTTTCAATGTCTGCATAATTTTGCCTTTTCCAGAACGTCATTCAGTTGGAATCAGACAGCAGGTAGGAGAGGAAAATTCTTAACCTGTTGCACGTGTTTGGGGATGGCAATGTGCCTATGTTTTTATGCTGATTAATTCAGGTGAAGATGTTGCTAAGTATTCCTCAAAATATTGAAAACAGAAGAACTAGGGGTGGCACCTGTGGCTCAACGGGGTAGGGCGCTGGCCCCCTATGCTGGAGGTGGCGGGTTCAAACCCAGCCCAGGCAAAGAAAAACAAAAACAAAACAAACAAACAAACAAAAAACCAGAAGAGCTATATGATCCAGCAATCTCATCTCTGGATAGACATATAGCCAAAAGAATCAAAAGCAGGGACTCAGAGAAATATTTGTACACCCACGTTGATAGCAGCAATATTCCCAGTAACCCAAAGGGGGAAGTGGCCTTAGGTTCCACTGAGGATGATAAAGGTGGTATACACGCATGCCTGCAATTGAGCCTTTATAGTAAGGACGTCTGAGACGTGCTCGGACATGGATGAAACTTAGGGACAGTATGTTAAGTAAGCCCATCACAAAATGACCAGTGCTGCGTAATCCCACCTTTACCAGGTCCCTAGAGCACTCAAAGTCCTGGAGACAGAAAGAATAGACGGTCCTGCTCAGGGGCTTGGAAAAGGAGGAAATGGAGAGTTGTTTAAAGGATTTGAAAACATTCTGGTGATTGATTGCATGAAATTATGAAGACATTTAACGCTGCCAAATTGCACACTTAGTTAGAAATAGCTAAAATAGTAAATTTTATGTTATGTGTATTTTATTACAATTAAAAAAAATATAGATGCTGGCAAGTAGGAGGCAGACATAGATAAGTAAGGACTCGGTAGGTTAGTGGGGAGCCTGGAGCACAGGAAAGGGACAGGTTTCCTCCCGTAAGTGGGGCTGAGGGTTGGCCTTTGGCTCAGAGCGTCCTGAGCTGCCTGGTAGGGTACAGTCTGTTTTGAGGGTAGTATCTGTAATACTTGCCTTCCTTGTAGAAGATAAGCTCCACCGGGTAAGGACACTGCGAGTCTTCCTCATCATTCAACCCCCAGGGCCAGGAACAGTGTCTTGACCACAGCAGGTGTTCCATCAAGATTTGTGCAACAAATGAATGAATCAGCGGGCCCACAGCCCAGGTTATCTTCCAAAAAGTCATCCAAGTGTGTCCTTCTCCCATCCTGCAACTTCCCAGCCCCCTGTCAAGGAAGGGAGGATGAAGTTCAGATGCCTTCCTGTGCCACGGAAGGCTTTTAGCATTCTGAGCCTTGGGTACCAGACCCTTTTCACAGCTCATCCCCTAGACTTTGCTGTTTCCCAAACATGCCCTGGGCTCTCTCACCCACATGACTTCTTTTCCCCACAAAGTTTCCATCATCTTCAAAATGCTAAAAGTCTTTGTCTCTTTCTGGACACATTAGATGGAGGTAGGGATGGAGTGGTATTTGTGGTTTCTCAGCCTAAGGACAGCCTGCCAGAGTCTAAGCCATCCTGGGACCCAGAGCACTATGTGGGGGATTGGAAGGGGCTGGTGAGGGGGGTGCTGGTGGAAACCAGGATTGCAACAGCCTTTCCAAGACCAACCCACCTTGCCTTCTGCCAGCACCCTGGTGCATGGGTCCTGAGATGGGGAGAGTGGGTGAGAGGAAGAAACAGTCCAAGGCACCCATGGTCAATAGAACCCTTGGGGCAGGGCCAAGTTTTGTCTCCAGTCAGAACCCCCTGGCATGAGGCTGGCTCACTGCAAGCCAGTACACTGCCAATCAAGGCAGCAGGACCCAGACGTCCACACTGCAGGCTTCGGAGTGAGTCAGACCCAATTTCAAATCTGGGCTACTCCACCCTCCTTAACCTTGTGTAGGTTTCTAGATCTGTCTGTAGGTCAGTTTTTTCCTTCTAAAAAGTGGGGATGACAGCTGCACTCATCAGATTTGAACTGATGAGGATTCAAGGAAATGCAAAGAAAGGTGTATTTTTTAGCACAGTGCTGGACATACGAACCCCCTTATAAGATGTTGGATATCCTTCCTAGCATCCATTTTCATTATTGATGTAATAACAACAAATATTCGCCTTGCATTTTAGGGCTAAAAAAGATCATTCACGCCGGTTACCAAACTAAGGAACTGGATGGGGCAGTGTTATTCTTCCCATCTGCATGCAAAGAGCCGGGTGTGAGGTGGTGTTTACTGAGCGCCAGCACGTGCATCACCTTGTTAAATCCTCCCCGCCACACTGGCTGGTGATATAAGGATGCTCATTTTGCAGATTTGAAAACTGAGGCTCAAAGAGTCTTGGGACTTGCTTCTAAAAAATAAGTGGCAGAGGTGGGATAGAAGCTCAGATCTGTCTGAGTCAAGTTGATGTTTGTGCCAGAGATGGAGAGGTAAGCCCGAGGAAGAGGAAGAACTGCCTATTCAGGGAAGGGGAAGAACTCCCATACCCCCTCCCTCCGCCCAGCACATGGGCCTGGCAGCTGAGGCAGGGAGGCTACTATGGGCTGCAGGTGGGGGTGCCCTAGGTTACCATCCTCCAGGGACCCAGGGGGCACTTGATCCCAATTACAGAAAGTTGCTGGGTCAGCAGTCACCTTGCATGATCTGAGCACCTCAGATGACAGTTGATTAAAACTCAGACAGCACTAGCCCAGGCAGGGTCCTCAGAGCTGATCCTGGACAGGCACGGTCACCCCCAATTCCCCCCCCCCCCCCTCAGTGCCAGCACTGCAGATAGAGGGATTGCTTGAGTGGACCAAGGCTTGGTGATCATGAGCAGAGCCTGCAGGTCATGGGCATGTCCACAGGACTGGTGGAGGTACAGCAGCCTGGCGACACCATCTCGCAGGTCCTGGATGACACCATCTCTCTGTCCAGCAGCAGGGAGCCTGGGGCACAGAGGCTGCTGTCCCCAGGTTGGCCAGCCTGTCTCCTTCCTCAGGGTTCTGGTTGCAGACAGCCAGGACCAAGCCTCAGCCTTCTCAGGCTCTCCCATTGCAGCTGAGCTGAGTGAGGGAGACCTTCATCTCGTGAAGACGGGCTGCTGAGTCCTTCACTCCTTGATGAATGAGTGTGGCTCACTCTGTCCCGCCCTGTGTCACCCTGCTCCAGATGAGCTGTGCAGCTGGGCAGCCCTGCAGGGTTTCCATGGTCTGGGAAGGTGTAGGGACAGAGAAGGGTCAGAGGACCTGAGTCCTCTGAGTTGTCCCTGGATCTCTTACCCCTGACTCCCGTGGCAGCCAGTCACAGCTCTCTTCTTAGATCCCTGCTGTGTCCACACCTCTATGTCAGAGAGGGACTTGGAGAAGCTGGAGGGGCAAAGTGAAATTACCTGGACCCTCCTCATGGCAGAGGCAGGGACACTAGGGCCCAGAGAGCCACGATGTGCTCACAGCCACCCAGGGCTCGTCCCTTGCAGCACCACCCACCATCTATAGGCCCAGCTGTGGCACTTCCCTTCCCAGGGAAGTCTGAATGCAGACATAACAGGAGCAGGCTCTTCCCTTCCCAAACTGCAGTCAGGTTCTGATTATGGCCTATTGTGAGGCTGTGACATTGACTCCAAAGCTGGCTGGTCTGTCAACTTGTCCCAATATCATTATCATTTTGAAAAGATTAACAGGACCAAGCATCATGGTTTTATCAAAACATTTTTGGATTTTTCCTCCTCTTCCAGGAAGACCTCCTAGATTAGGATAAATCCCGTAACTGTTCCCTGCTGTGCAGAAGAACGTTTTTCCTTTGTTCTAACACAGCACTTACCAATGGAAATGCAATGTGAGCCCCGTATGCGATTTTAAATTCTCTAGTAGCTGCATTTTTAAAAAGTAAAATGAAACAGGGCAAATTAATTTAATAATAAACTTTATTTAACTCAGTGTGACCAGATTATCATTTCAACATGTTTCAGCATCATAAAAATGTTATCGTGATATTTTACATTCTTTAGTTCAAATTAAGTCTTCCAAATCCAATGTGCAATTTACAATTATGCATTTTAATTTGGAGCAACTGCATTTGAAGTGCTTAATAGCCATATGTGGCTAGCAGCTACCCTGCCCAGTTCTAAACTATCTCCTTCCCTTTCTTGCTGGGTGACTTCATGAAAATCACCCTCTTCTGTGGACCACTACATTAGACCAGATTAGGGATAGTAGATTTTGGTACACCCACTTCCCCCCTACCCCTACTGAATTTGTTGCAGACATTAATAGTGGATAGCCAATCACTGATAGCTGTCTTTCCCTCAGTGTCTAGACCAGTCCTATGTATCTTCCTACCCCAACAGACATGAGCAAATGATTGCAATTGTCAAACCCAATAAACCCTCTTTGCCATGTCGAATCTTGTCCTCAGTGGACTTGTGGCTTTCTGACATTCAAACCCTTGGAGTCTGGGTTTCTGCCACCCCATCTCTTTGGTATCTACAAGCCTGCCTCTGCTCAGGTTTTGTTTAATCAGACCATAGAGCAGTGATTTTCAACCGGTGTGCTGTGAGAGGATCTTAGGTGTGCCATGAAAAGTGTTAAAGATAATTAATCACATTATTTTTGAAGGAAGTTCAAAGTGCAGTAAGTATATTCTTTTTTTTTTTTTTTTTACTTTTTTAAATTTAATTTTTATTAAATCATAACTATATACATGTGGGGTACAATGTGATTATTTGACATGCAGTGTGGAATGTTTAAATCAAACTAATTAATATAACCATCACCTCATTTACTTATTTTTGTGGTAAGACATTTATAATATACTCTTAGTTGTTCTGAAATTTACCCTCTCATTGTGCATATTAGGTGAGATCCTGCCAGATACCCTCCCTCTACTTGTCCTTCCCTCCTCTCCTCTGTCCCCTCCTCTCTACCCCCCTCTCCCCTCTTTCTTTCTGCACTATCTTTGTATTTTATCATTCCTATAAATATGTGATTGTATCTATATTTGTTTCATGATGGTATTGAATATATTGGATGCTCTTTTTTCCGATCTTGAGATACTTTACTAAGAAGAATATGTTCCAGCTGCATCCGTGTAAAATTATAATTAATATTTTAATAGACATCTAAAGAAAGAAGCAGAGTGCTGCAGGAGGCTGTTATCAAGAACGGATGCCACATCTATGCATCACAGGAATGGTACTTTGTTTTCTCACAGCACTATCATCACTTTTAATAGATACTTAACTTCTTCCTGACTAAAATTGAGACTATCCATTACATACTCTTATTTTGCTCATCAGTTTCCTCTTACTTAGCTGTCAGACTCTCCTCCTTGAGTTGATGGTGGGCACCAACTCCTACCCCTGGAATCATCTTTCAACTACTGCAAAGAACTCTCTTCCTTGCCTCTCCACCCAGCTTATCCTATCCTTCTGGTCCACGTATACCAAACACATCAAAGTGCATTTATACCACCAAATGTGCTGAGTCATTGCAAAGATACTGAGTGCTCACAATTAGGTGTTTTTTTTAATTAATCCCTCATTTTTCAGAGCATTTTTATGTTTATAAAAAAAAAATTGAGCAGACAGCTCAGAGAATTTCTATAGAGAGTTCTCAGTTCTACACCCTAAACCCACAGTCTCCCCTATTAATATTTGGCATTAGTTTAGTATATTTCTTATAATTAATGAACCAAAACTGACATACTATTATCAACTAAATTTTGTAGTTGATATTAGGACTTTGTACTGGACAGTTTTGTGGATTTTGATGAATGCATAATGACATGTATCTGCTCTTATGGTGGACAGTTTAATACAGAATAGTTTACGCTCCCCAGAAATCCCCTATGCCCCATGTCTTCATCCTTTCCTGCCCACCCAGCTCCTGATAACCATTCCATGTAACACTGCTGCTATTCATTTTATTTACCTAGAGGCCATCATCCAATTAATTGTTATTATTACTGCTGAAAACAGTTGGACAGATTGTTATCTACTCAATCAATTAAGACGTGATTAAAAAAAGATTTTCTGTTACCTTCATTTTCCCCTTTTCTAGTGTACTTTTTAAATGTAGTTCTGAGTTTCTGACTTACATCATTTTCCTTTTCTCTCAAAAACTTCTTTTAACATTTCTCACGAGGAAGCTCTACCGAAGACAAATTCCCTCAGATTTGCTTTTCCAAGAAGGTCGTTATTCCTTCTTTACCTTTGAAGGATAATTTCACGGCATGCAGAATTGCAGGTTGTAGGTTTGTGGGTTTTTCTTTCACTGGTTGAAACATTTAACTCAATTCTCTTCTTGCTCATGTGGTTTCCTAAAAGGAGTCCAATCTAATTCTTATCACTGCTCCTCTATCAGTAAGGCGATTACTTTCCTCTGACTTCTTTCAAGATTTTCTCTCCATTTTTGATTTTGTGTAGTTTGAATATGATAGATGTATCTAGACCTTTTTTCTCTCTGCCACACGCTGGAAGCATAAGAGTTGCCTTGGGCCTCACATTAAATACACAAACATTAATAAAAGCTGATTAGTTAAAAAAAAAAAAGCCTATACTTTTTATATGTGACACTACAGATAAACAAACAAACAAAAAAATATGTCCTCATGAAATCAGCATGCAGCCTGTGAGCACAGGTTGGACACCTCTGATAGATGTTTTGGTATTTATTGTGTTTGGTGTTCCTTATTGCTTATATATTTTGGTGTCTGCTGTTAATTTTGAAAAATTCTTAGCCTTTCTTATTTCAATTATTTCTTCTGCTCCTTTTCATCTTTCTTCTTTTTCTGGTATTCCAACCACATGTATATTATGTACCCTTTGTAATTGTTCCACAGTTCTTAGATAGTCTATAATGTCTTCTTCCTTCTTTTTTCTCTGTGCTTT
Source organism: Loris lydekkerianus (assembly GCA_963574355.1). Classification (NCBI taxonomy): domain Eukaryota; kingdom Metazoa; phylum Chordata; class Mammalia; order Primates; family Lorisidae; genus Loris; species Loris lydekkerianus. Next base: position 18,432 of record CAUYPK010154352.1, on the reverse strand, counting down.
TCAGTTTGGAATATTCTAATGACATGTCTTTAAGATGACTGATTCTTTCTCTGATCATAATGGTCTGCTGATGAGCCTATCAAAGACATTTTTCATTTCTGTGACAGTGTTTATGACTTCAAGATTTCCTGTTGATTCTTTTTTAGTGTTTCCATTGGTGTGGTTACATCACTCATCTATTTTTTTCATGATGTCCACTTTTCCCATCAGAGTCTTTAGGATGCTATTGTGATATAACCAATTATATCATAGTAAAATTATATCATAGTAAAATCCCTGTAAATCTAAAATCTCTACCATATCTGAGACTGGTTCTGAGGGTTGCTTTGTCAATTTAGGTTGTTTTTTCTTGCCTCTTCACATATTTTGCAATTCTTTGGAAAGCTGGACATAATGTACTGGGTAACAAGAGTTTAGATGAAAAGTTTTTGGTGTGAGATTTTATGTTTATATAAATAAGAGTTACACTGTGTTTAATGTCTGGTTTACCTGTAGGTCTCAGAGTTTTTAATTTCTTCTAGTATCCTTTTCTTTCTCCCCTTGTTGTCTTTAGGTTTCCCTAGGAATTCCTTCTTAAATACAATATGTCTTACAGCTGTCTATTGTAATCCACTCTTATCACATTGGAGTTCTGTTGATGTGGTGGTAAGGTTTCGGTGTGTGTGGGAAAGTGTTATATGATTTTATGATTAAAATCAATCCTCCTTATGGGCGACACCTGTGGCTCAAAGGAGTAGGACACTGGCCCCATATACTGGAGGTGGCAGATTCAAACCCAGCCCCAGCCAAAAACTGCAAAACAAACAAACAAATAAACAAAACCAGTCCCCCTTCCAGCATAGTGGATTGAGTTCCTGGGCTGTGACCACCAGAAGATATTTTTAGCATTATTTTTTCTTTCTCTTATGTGAAAGAGCAAGAATAGAGGATTAGAGTAGTCTAATTTCCTTTAGGACAGATAAGCCAGGTAAAGTGGTTTCTCTTAAGGGAAGGATCTCAATTCTCTAATGGAACTAAGGAGAGTTATTGATCTTTAGTCTGTTCATCTTTTTTTCTTGCTGTGATGACTTAGGGCTCTTTACATGTCAGAGCTAAAACCAACAACCTGCTTTTTAACTATAATGATTTCTATGCACAACGTCAGCAAGAATGCTGAGCCGAGATACTTCTTTCTTCAATGTCACTTAGAAGTTTCATACTTAAACATAAGGATAATGATGGAGGATATTAAAGGATGGAAAGAGATACATAACATCCAAACACTAGCCAGAAAAAAACTGATACCCTCAGACAAAGTAAACATATAGGCAAGAAGTATTAGGAGGAATAGATATATTTCAAAATGATAAAAGGATCAATTGATTATATTATTATATAATGATATGGTAGAAATGTATAATTACTTTAATTTCACATTAAGCCTAATAACATAGCCTAAAATATATACACTAAAAGGAATAATAGATAATGCCACAATCATAGCAGGAAACTTCAACACATTTCTCTCAGGAGCCAGAATAATAAACAAAGAAAGAAATAGCAGAACTTAGGACCCAGATATGAAACCTTTATCATATCTTTTCTTATGGGTATCTTGTCTTTGACAAAGTAGACAAAACATACACTGGGGGAAAGAATCTTTATTCAATAGATGGTATGGGAAAAATTGAATAGCCATGTGGGAAAAGACTGAAAAAGGACCCACACCTCTCACCAGTCACAAAAATTAATTCACAATGGAAACAGACTTAAACGCAAGACATGAAAGTATAAGAGTTCTTAAAGAAAATGTTGGAAAATTCTTATAAATATCAGCCTAGGCAAATAATTTTTGAAGAACATCCCAAAAGAAAGCACAGCAACAACAAAAATAAACAGGATCTGATCAAACTAAAAAGTTTTTGCACAGCCAAGGACACACCTACAAAATGGGAGAAAATACAGGGTGGTCATAAAGTTTATGTGCAATTTAAAATAGTGTGCAATTTCAAATTGTGCACAAACTTTATAGGCACTCTGTATTTGCATGGTATATATCGGATAAAGGGTTAATAACCAGAGTCTACGAAGAACTTAAGCAGATCATCAGGAAAAGATCAAACAACCCCATTAAACTGGACAAAAAACATGAACAGAATCTTTTCAAATGAAGATAGACTAATGGCCAAAAAGTTCATGAAAAAATGCTCAACATTTCTAGTTATTAGGAAAATGCAAATCAAAATCACCAAACTCTAATGAGACTGGCTTTTATGAAAACATCTCAAAGCAACAGATGCTGGTAAGGAAGCAGAAAGAAAGGAATGCTCTTACAGTTATTGATCTGCAAGCTAGTGTAACCTCTATGGAAAGCAGTGCGGTGATACTTTGAAGAACCAAAAGTAGACCTACCATTTGATCCAGCAATCCCACCACTAGATATTTACTGAAAGGAAAAAAAAAAAATCATTTTATCATAAAGATACTTGCACTTGAATGTTTATAGCAGCACAATTCACAACTGCAAAGAGGTAGAAACAACACGTGTCCATCATTATGTGGATGTATTAATAAAATGTGACACGTATACCATGCGATACTCAGCTACAACAAATGATGACCTTGTATCTTTTGTAACAAACTGGATGGAATTGGAGACCACTCTCCTAAGGGAAGTACCACGAGAGTGGGAAAACCCAATGTACCACATGTTCTCACTATTTAGTTGTAACTGGTTGATCAACCCTTACATACACATATAGAAGCAAAATGCAACACAATTCAAGTACGTGGGAGGGGGAAAGGAGGTGCAGTTCATTTTCTGGGTGAAGGATTCAATTATAACTTTGACTTAAAATATATAAAAGCAAACTATATAACCAAACATGTTTAGTTCCATAATAATCTGAAATAAAAAATTTTAACAATTAAAAATTTAAAAAATATTTAAAAACAGAAATATCAATAAGAATAAAATGATCTAACAACATGATTAACAAATTATTGCTCAGAATATGTTCTCTGACCACAGGGGAATAAAGCTAAAGATCTATAACAAAGAGATAATAAAATACCCAACTGCAAGGAAATAAATCAGTGGATTTCAAACCAGTGATAGAAGAATTTGCTCGTGGCTGGGCACAATGGCTCACCCTTGTAATCCTAGTACTCTGGGAGGCCGAGGCCAGAAGATCCCTTAAGCTCAGGAGTTTGAGACCAGCCTGAGTAAGAGGGAGACCCCTCTTTCTACCAAAAATAGAAAAATTAGCCAGCTGTTTGGAAGCCAAAGCAGGAAGATCACTTTAGCCCAGGAGTTTGAGGTTGCAGTGAGCTATGATGATGCCACTGCACTCTACCCAGAGTGACAGAGTACAACTATGTCTCATTAAGAAAAAAAACAAAAAACCTCATAAAACAAATGAGAAAATGTTTTGAATTAAATGATTATGAAATTTGACAAATCAAAACTTATGGAATGCAGATAAAGCTATGCTCAGATTAACACTAATAGCTTCAAGCACATATATTAAATATACTTAAAAACAAATCATCTAAGCAATCATTTAAAGAACTTAAAAAAAACAGTAACAAATTAAACCCAAAGAGTGGAAGGCAGGAAGGCATAAATACAATTGCAGAAATTAATAAGAGAGAAAACAAATGTACACTCAAGAAAATCAATAGGACCACAAGTTAGTCCATTGAAAAGATGAATAAACCTTTTAGTGAGAGAAAGACACAAAGGATCAATTTCAGTGATGAAGAGGGGATGTAACCACAGACTTTATAGACATGGAAAAGCTCATCAGGGGATATTATAAACTACAGTAACCAACTTGAAAATTTAAATGAAATATACACATTCCTGGAAAATTAGATATAAGAAACTAAAAAATCTAAAGTCCTCAATCTCAGAAAGACATTAAATCTGCAACTAAAACTATTCCCATAAAAATATCTCCAGACTCAGACAGCTTTCCTGATGAATTCATCTAAAAGAGTTAAAAAAGAAATGTGAATCTTGCATAAACTCTTTGTGGAAATAGAAAAAAAATGAGTATCAAAACATGATGAGGATGTTATAAGAAAGAAAATTATAGACCAATTTTTTCTATGAATGTATTTTTAAACATCCTTAATAGAATATAAGGAGTTCTCACTTGGTACTTGGGGAACTGTGAACTTCACCACGAGAGCTGAAACCATGCAAAATGAGCTTAATGAGGAAAATTGTGATTTTTCTGTGATCTTTACAAATTTTGTTCAAAACGTTAACAACTCTCTCAGTGTCAGTCACAAATGTTTAGAAAAATTTTCAAACTAGCAAAAGTAATATCTAATTATTACACTGTGATTTTCAACATTAAAAATATTAAGATAAACTGTTTTGCTCCTTTGTAAAAAATGTACCAAGAGTCGTCTGAGCAGTGTTTGTTTTCCTCTCGTCCTATAACTGTGATATACAGCAAACCTCTTTTCTATGCCTTCAAAATTGTCATAATCCATCCCTAAGTTTGGATCTACTCCTAACATTTTATACTTTGCACTTGCAACATGAAATCTCTCTCAGAGTCCCTGTAAGGTGCCGTTGTTTTTGCTGCCATCGCCTCCTATGGGACATCTTCATGGTGTTCATCACTCTCGCTTTCCTCACTTACGCCTATGAGTTTGCCATCACTAAATTCCCTAGCCGCACATTTTGGCTCCAATGCTGGCAGGGTCAGTATTTCCATGTTTGGCTCCATTTTTGATAAATCTGTTTCCATTCTATTATAATTTCACTTCCAGTGTTATAACTTCTTTTCTTTAGTGTACTTGTATGTTGGTTGGCCAATTTCCTCTTTGAAGTATCCAGTTCGTGAAATGTCACACAGGTTTATCACTGGGGGACAAGCAGGAAGCACAGCTGCACTGTGACAATCACCAATAGACTTTGAAATATATGACATTATTGGTCACTGACCATATCGAGATCTCGAGATCTGTTATTTATGTGGTGATTTGGGTGCTGAAGAGCTAGTACAATCACTCACAGTTAACACACCTTGGTAAACGAAGCCTGGGATGCTGATGATATGTAACTAAACAATGAACTGAAATTCATGCATATTGCAAGCGAGCATATTTACTGTTACTAGTAAAGACATTGGTTCTATTTCTTGATGTGAGTTTTGGTATATAGATGTTAATGTTTTTAAATTCACTGAGCAGGCTGGGCACAGTGGCTCAAGCCTGTAATACTAGCACACGGGAGGCTGAAGCAGGTGGATTGATTGAGCTCACAGGTTGGAGACCATCCTGATCCAGAGGGAGACCCCCATCTCTAAAAAATAGCTGGTCATTATGGTGGGCACCTGTAGTACCAGCTACTTGGGAGGCTGAGGCAAAAGGATCACTTAAACCTCATGAGTTTGAGGTTGCTGTGAGCTAAGATGCCATGGTATTCTACCAAGGGTGACCAAGTGAGACTCTGTCTCAAAAAAAAAAAAAAAAGAAAGAAAAGAAAAAAAGAAATTCACTGAGCAATACATGTATAATTTGTACACTGTTCTATGTTTGTAATACATTTAAACAAAAACATTCCTTAAAAATTGTAATATAATTTATCATATTAACAGAATAAAGGAGAAAAGTCATATGATTATCTTAATAGAAGCTAAAAAAGCACTTGATAAAATTCAGCACTCATTTATAAAAATAAAAATACAGCAAGCTAAAAATGGAGATAATTTCCTTAATCTGCTAAAGTGCATTACAAAAAACTACATCAACTATCATAATAGTAAATGTATGAATGCTTTCCTCAAGAGATTGAGGACGGGATGGGATACCTTGTAATAGTTACCTCTATTCAACATTATAGTAGAGATGTTAGCTCAGGGAAACTACCTAAAATTACTGAAAACTAAAGAATACCAAATTAAACTGAAGGATATACCATGTTCATGAATTAAAAGACAATAATTCATCTGAAATTGATCTAGATGAGTGATTTTTCAACTGGTGTGCCAGAAAAGGATCTTAGGTGTGCTGCAAGAATTTTAAAGGTCATTATTAAGATTATTTTCCAAAGAAGTTCAAAGCACAGTAAACATATTCTTTCTTTTTTTTTACTCTTTTTTAAAATCAACACAATTTACATGTGCCATGGAAGTTTAACTATAGGTTTAAGTGTGCTGTGAGAGAAAAAAAAGATTGAAAAACACTGATCTGGATTCACCGTACTTATAAACAAAATCAGGTAGTTTGTGTGGTGTGTGTCTATGAAAATGAACAAGTTGATCAGAAATTAGAGGGATGAGGATAGTCAAGGCAATTTCAAAGAAGAACAAATTTGGAGGAATGATATGCTTAGCTATCAGGATTTACTATAAAAAGTTACGGTAATTAAAACACCAGGGTATTGGTGCAAGAATAGACAACCAATGGAACAGAATAGAGTCCAGAAACAGATATGTACACACGTGGTTTCTTGACTTATGACAAAATTACACTACTGAGCAATGGAGGAAAGACTTTTTAACTGAATATTCATAAAGGAGTGAATGTTGATCTATAGTATACCATGTATAAAATGAGTTTCTGGGGTACTGTAGATCTAAATGTGAAAGTTTTTTTTCTTTTTTAATAAAGATTATAGTATAAAAAAAACAGGATATTTTCATGAACATGGAATAGATAAAAGATTTAAAACACGACACTAGAAGCACTAATCAAAATACAAAGGATTGATGAATTATATTAAAATTTGGGATTTGTATTCACCACAAGAGACTGTTAAAGAGTGAAAGGGCACTCCATAAACTGAAGAAGATCATTGCGACACATCTACCCAAGATCCCACTCATATACTGATATACAGAATTCCTATAGACCAATAAGAAAAAGACAATCTGTATGACACATGGGAAAGATACAGCACAAAAAGGGTATTCAAATAAACCAATAAACATGAAAATGTGGTCAAGCTCATTAGGCCACAGGGAAACCAAAATGAAAGCATAATTAAATACCACTGTAAGCTCAAAAGAATGGCTGAGATTAAAGAGGCTGACATATAGTAATTGCTGGCACAGACGTGGAGTACCTGCAATTTCCATACTTTGATGGTGGCATGGGACACTTTACAATAGCATTTGACTCCAGCTCCTGAAGTTGAACTTATGAAGACCCAACTGCCCAGAAACTCCACTCAGAAATATTTACTGTCCAGAAATGCATATACATGTCCACCAAACCACACACCGGAATGCTTCTAGTGGAATCATCAGTGAAAGTTCAAAACTGAAAACAACCAACATTAAAACAGACAAACCAACTGTGGTGTGTTCATAAAGTTGAGTAACATGTAGCAACAGAAGTGAGGAAACTGTGATTTGGATGGAACCCACAAACATTGGGTTAACCAAAGAAGTCATACGGGAAAGAGTACATAGCATATGATCCAATTTATACAACGTTCAAACAGGGCGACCATAGTAAGTGACAATCACAATGGTGGTCACCCTGCGGGAGGAGGAAATGTGATGGCCTGAGGCAGGCTTCTGGTCAGGTTCTGTTTCTTGACCTAAGTAGTGAGTAAATGGATGTGAAGGCTTGTGCAATTGGCTAAAATTTTTACTTAAAAAGTAAAGAACCCAGGAGATCTACATGCACTGACTTAGAAAGATGAACATGCTGTATCATGTTTATCATGCTGTATCAGTAACTGGGGTGGAGAGTGAACTGTACATCACCAAACAGAACATGGTTCTACACGAGTAAAGAAAATAACACATTATAGCCAAGATAAATCTATGAAAGATTCATTAATAATGCTTACCTCTTTTAATATTTATTTTTCACTTCATGAAATTTTGAGATGTAAGAAAAAATGGGTACAAGTGACATGTCTGAGACCAAAAATAATAAATATGTAAAAAGAAACAACTTTGTAGCTGCTGAACTTTCTACCATTCCAGGTGAGTCTCCGAGGTGGTAGAATGCAGTGTCCTGGATAGTAACATCTGTTTGAGGTACCAAGAAGCTTTTAACAGAAAGACAAATGCCTTGGATGAGCACATCCTTTTCCAAGATTGAAAACACACTTTAATTAGCCTCGTCAACTTGAGTTCAAGGAGCAGCATTTGTACCAGTCTCTGTGAAGCACTCACTGACTGGTGCAGATGCCTGGCTTCAACCTCGGGAAGGGACTCATGATGTCGCTGAACACACCAAGGCTATGTTCACTCATTACTGTACTTAACAAAAGGTACAGAGGATAATTACCAGGGTGTCCTGTTAGGTGTCACATTCAATAAGCTTACCTGCAACCTTTAGATTACCATGACAAACTCCAACTTACTCCTGTAAGTTTCACTACCAGACATCTTTTTAAGATAATCGTGTTTTTCTTAACAAATTTATATCAAGGTAATCCAAAACCCCTGTAATCCAGACTTATTTTTATACCTTATTGTGGGAAAGAAAAGAGTGTGAATCTCTAAGAATTATACTTAAAAAAACAGGTTGCCTTTAAAAGCTTTTTAAATTGCATATGCCAGGCACATATATACTTAGAATAAAATGCTTTGGAAAATAAAGATGCTTACATAAAAACTGGAAACATGCCCATGACATGAAAGACAAAAGCTGCGTGTGCATGTACACCTGTGTGTACACATCTCTAAATATCCAGTGCACATTATTACTGTCTCCCTTCATAACAGAAATGGAGAACACATTTTAGCCTATTTTCTTTAGGAAAAGAAAAGATTCCTTATGGATGAAGAAGACATTCATTCAAATCTCTGTCCAGACGGAAAAACAAAAAAGGAAAGAAAAGGTAAGGAGTTGGAGATTATGCCCAGATTTATAGGATTAAGAAAATTAAAAGAGAAATATTAAATAATCAGTAGTAATTTTTTCCTTGCATCCAGATTACAGTCAGAGCAAATGAGATTAATTACAACAATAGGGATCAGTCCTATATGAGGAAGAGTCACTTTGGGTGACAAAAGGCTGGATTAGAAGGCAGGTGCTGAGGACAGCCTGCCAATTTCCATGGACAGCCTGCGTCCCGAATGCACTTCCCAACACACAACGTCACCGGCTGTATGCTCTGCAGAAGGCAGGCCGCCCCACCACTCACATAAATGTCCTGTTTGCTACCACAGACCTCCACCGTGGGTAAATCACAATGTTTAAATTAAAGAGCACAGTGAATGCACAAATAAATAAAAGCATATGGACATAAAAGTCTTAAAAGTGATGTGAGGAAGCACGAGCATGTTCTAAGCAAGCTGGAGGAGACCTCATCTTTCACATTATGCAAATGTATTTTGCTAGTGATATTTTCTATTTCTATAAAGATGATCCTCATTACTGCTTTTACTATGTGAACTACAAAACTGTTTGAACAGGAACATATACATAATTACTCAGTGGCGATATTTTCAAAAGTGTCAAATTATGAATTAAAACACCAGCGCTGTTTTTTTAAGGCTTTCTTATAGCGTTCCAAAACATGTTGTTTACAGAATGAAGGTTTGGTAAAATGGATGAGAACATTTGCATGGAAGAGTTTTCTAAAATATCAGTTATTTATTTTATTTAGAGCAAGCTTCAGCTCCAGTTATAGTATTACTCGGGAACTCTTCTGATGACAGAGAAATCTGTAGCTGCACAATAGAACCAGCGTTAAGTTCACTGCCCTCCATTTTCTTTTCTTTTTTCTTTTTTTTGCAGTTTTTGGCCGGGGCTGGGTTTGAACCCACCACCTCAGGCATATGGGGCCCGTGCCCTACTCCTTTGAGCCACAGGCGCCGCCCCACTGCCCTCCATTTTCTAAGACAAAGGTCCTGGATCTTTGTGGTTGATGTAAATGAAATCAAGAGTTAACCAAGGCTGAAGATATAGGATACTCGTTAGAGATTATCAATATTTTCATTGACCAAATGATTATTTTTGTACCAAAGTAACACAATCTATGGAAAACCTATTCCTTTGGTTGTTACAACATAACCTAACCTCAACATTCTGTCTATATTGAAACTTCACGGGAAAGAAACATAACTAAATGAAAATATGCAATTCTTTCTCCTAGACTCCAACAAATTTCTCAGCTCTGATGGTTAAACTTTTGTCTCAGGAATCGTCTTGCCTGTCTTACTAACCAGGCTCACTTGTCAGCCTCCGGACTTTCCAAATGCAGGGAGATGCCTCTGGTTTCCTTCCACGTTCTCAATCACCAAGACTCTCAGTTGAGCAGGTTTTGATTTGGCCTATGGTGAGATTAGAGTCTAGGCCTTCCACTTCAAATACGAGAAAATTCTCGTGTCCAGTAGTGAAGTGATGGGACTTACTATTCCCAGGACTGAGACTAGAACACGGGTCTCCTGACTTGGAATTAGGATCTCCCCGCCATTCCCTACTAGATGATAAAACCACACACCCAACAAATAAGACATTTCTGCACAGCAAAAAGTCTGCTCTGCACTTGGGCTAGTTGTTTTTGTTTTTACCTTGGAAGAGATTATCCAAGTCAGTATCTTCTTTTCCTTTGATTTTCAAACACTTTGCCTGCTGTACAAGTCTGGGCAAAGAACAGAAATAAAACCTAGATTCATTATCCTGTGAGGTAGGAATAAATCATGACAGCAGCACATATTTAAATAGAAACCACAGGGTAAACCACAGTCAACCGGCATGTTTTTATTTGGCTGCACAGAGCCTTGTGAGAATTGTTCTTTGGTTTAAGATTTTAAAAAATACACTTTCGCTCCAAAACTTGGGACTTTGAAACCTGAAACTTAAACGTCTTTCCCCCCTTCATTCTTTTACAGTAAAAACTTTTTCAAACACTGGAGAATAATCCCATCAGATTCTCTGGAGGAGCACTCAGGAGTGGGGGTGTCGGTGTGCCGGGTAGGTAACTAATCACTGCTGATGACCTCAGTGCTTATTCTATTAATTAGAAGATTATAGACACTGTGTTCAAACAACTGTAGAAAGTAATTTAGTTATACTGTTGAGTGTCAGAAAATTAATTAACTTTTAAAATGCTGCAGTATGTAGCAAAGCTTAATGTTCTAACACTTTCATTATGGAACTTTATTAAAAATAGGAGGCTTGCATTTTATAATGAATATGGAAGTTTCAAAAATAAAAATTTGCCAGGGTTGCTAATGCGTAGTAATTAATTTTGGTAGCGAGAACTTACGAGATCATTGATTAGTTTACTTGTATGTATTTATGATTTTAATGAAATTATAATATCTCGTTGTACACGGATTTTTTCACTGCACTTGGGTAACAACTCGCTCCTTTTATAATCACTGACCAGCTGTTGGCTTGGTCGGGGAAGTATTGCTTCAGTTTCAGTTACCAAAATCCGACATAGAACCCTGAAGGACTTGTACATAATCTGAGGTAATTTTAACTATTTTTGTTAAATGTTTGTACGTGTATATCATGGTAGAAGAATACTCTATTTATCAGTTAGATATCTCTTAATCATCAAGACTTTTAATTCCAAAAGTCAAGAAACAGAGAAAGAATTCCTACTGGAACCCTCCCTCGGACCTTACAGTAGGTTTTCCGTGGCTCCTGAGGTACATAGTAAGTGCATGAAGTTAGTCACTGGCAGTGCAACGGAGAGACAGGACACCTGGTACAAGAAACGGGGCGCATGCCCAGGACCCAGCCCCCGGGTTTGTGGGTAAACACTTAGAGTCTTTGCTTCCAGTCTGTGAAAGAGAGGCAGTCCCTGCCCCGCCAGGTTGTTCTGAGCAATTGGTGACATAACGTATTGAAGATCAGTCTAAAAACTCCTACACATGACGGACATGCATAAAAATGTACAAAATATCCTCATTCATGCCATATGTATAGTTTTCATTATAGTAAACACATCTATACCATTAGGATTTATTTACATTCTTACAGGAAAAAAAATATATATGTCACAGAAAGAAGGCTTAACCTCTGACAGTGTGTACGTGGTGGAGGGGGCAGGCCAGCCCGGGCTGCCTGCAGTGCAACACTGTCCCCAGTGGCTGCGCAGCCATTTTGCAAAGAATAATTTGGAAAAAAGAAGAATTTTAGCTCTGCTTATAGGTTTTCTTGTAAATCTTTGGTATTTTCCTCTCAAATTTTATGAAACTTTAAATTGATTTTCAAATTATCTTAAAATATCCTTCTGCAATATATACTGATGAAGATCTTGGTTCTGTCTCACAAAACTAAAAAAACAGAATCTAGCTTGCCTTACATAATTTTGATGAAGATTTTTAAAAGCAATTTAAAAATAAATCAAATAAATTGTTATTGAATTTGTTTATGCCAGGTACTTCAATTAATGAGGAGTATATTTCTTTTGTTTTTTAATTTCAGATTACTATGAGGGTACAAATGATCAGATTATAATGTTTGCATTTGTTAGGGGAGATGCCCTTTGCAGTTGTGTCCTGCACCCAGGAGTTGTACCATACACCCTGACATTGTGCCAGTAGGTGGGAGCACACCAAGCTTCCTCCCCCCCCCTTCCTTCTTCTGCCCTCTATTAAATACATATTTTGGTTCAATCTTGCTTTCAAATGATTATAGCACAAGGGGATTTACAGCAAGATAAACACTGTGAGCTGTTCCGACGTGGTAACGGTTTCCTGAGAACCTCAGGGAGGTGGGTACTGCTGAAGGACTCCCAGCCTCTGCGTTTCACTTAACCTCATCTCATTCCCACAAAAACTCTAGAAGCTTGGGATCGTTGTTTCATAGATAGAGAATCTGAGACTCAGAGATATTGAAGGACCTGCCCTCCCCCAATCTTGGGCGCACTCTGAGTGGATGGTGGGGTCAGCACGCAAACTCTAAGTCCAGGGCCTTTCTACTCTACACATCATATTCCAACAGCATGGTGATCACTGATCATTTGTGGAAAAGGCGAGAAGAAGTCACAGGCAGGGGACAGTCAATAACAGTCCTGGAGCCTGGAGGGAGAATGCGGGTTAGCACTGGGCCCATTGGGGCACCCCGCAAAGGATGTGGCTGGGGCAGGTCTGAGAAAATGGGGTGAGGGTGAGTGACGGGTTTCTAATCACAGCAGGTGTTAGAAAAGAGGAACAGGATACAAAACAAATAAAAAAAGTAAAATGGAAGGAGTGAAGTGTTTTGAGGACCTGAATGATTAATATTCTGTTTGTGCATTTGCTAAAAGGCCCACATCTCCATCTAAATCTGTGTATTATTATTTCACCAATAATTTTTCTGAAGCCTGGCCCATTCCTTTTATAGTCAATATAGCTCCAGGCACTCTAAACAAGCTTCGTCATCTTTTATTAATAGCATTGCTGTTGCTGTAGCAAGTGTCAGATACCTATCTGTTTATACTTAATTTATGCCATAAAGGAGTGTGCAGGACTTAGGGGTGCCCTGCCACTGTCACCAATAGTCTCTGCTTTCCACTGTTTGTCAGCTTACCTTTTCCTTGGGGTTCTGCTACTTCCAGTTGGAAGAAGGGGCTGCATGTTCTCTGACCCTTTTCTAGGCTTCTCCTCCTCTGAACAGGCAATAGTAGGGCTACCACTTCTGTGCTTATTAACTGCCAGCCCCTGAAGTCAATGTCTGCAGTGAAGGGGGTGGTGCTAATCTTACGTGTGTGTGTTCAGAAAGACATGGAGGTTAAGGCGCTTGCACAGAGTAAGTAGAACTACCCTGTTTCCCTGAAAATAAGACATCTTCCGAAAATAAGACCTATTTACAGGAAAGATAAGACATCCCCTGAAAATAAGACCTAGCACATCTTTGGGAGCAAAACTTAATATAAGACACTGTCTTATTTTCGGGGAAACAGGGTAGAATTTGAATTTAACTCAGTCCGTCTAACTGTACCTACACACTTTTTTGCACAAGAGTTGGCAAACCACATATCTCCACGAGTTAAACTCTGCCCATTGCTTGTTTTTACAATGAAGTTTTAGGAGAACACAGACATACTCGTTTGTGTAACGTCTACAGCTGCTTCCACTATAGCGGTCGAGTAGGTATAGCTGTTCCAGAAAAACCTTACAGCGGGCCGAGCCTATAATATTTATCATTGGGCTCTTAAAAAAAGTTTGCTGACCCTCTGTTCTAGAAGTAAAAGAAAAGGTCCCTAAGGTCAAAAATACAGATGGCACCTGTGATCATCTTTTCCCCAAACATTGCTATCCTTTCTCCAAATTGCCTTAACAAATGTATTGAGCTGTGACTCTCTTTGGGTAAATCTCCAAACCCATCAGCATTTCTTTGACATTTTCCTGTCTGCAGGTGTGGCATTCGTCTGAGATTGTTTCTGCCACTGAAAGACCCGCGACGTACCTGAGACTCGGATGCGTGCACTGCCAGTGTTCAGGAAAGGAGACAAGGAAGGGGCTCCCGCAGAGGGAGGGAGGAAGGTGCTGTGGGAATGCACACAGTGCACAGGGGAAAGAGATCAGAAACGCCCACTCCTTGCTCAGAGAAGGTGTGTTTGTCTCAGAGAGGACCCCGCAGAGGAAGGCAGACCCCCTGGGTGGGTGAGGACAGCAGCGTTAGTGACGGGGCCTGGTGAAAAGCGATGTGGGGACAAACTATAAAGCTTATAGAAGCTTTGCATGTTCCCGTGTCTGTCTAAGTTTGGACATGTGCATTAATTTATTTTTAGTCACACAAAATGGACCAAGGACTTGTGAGATGCTTTCAATCGAAAGCAATGGTTCTCAACCTTCCTGATGCCGCGACCCTTTATTACAGTTCCTCATATTGTGGTGACCTCCAACCATAAAATTATTTTCGTTGCTTCCTCATAACTGTAATTTTGCTACTGTTAAGAATCGTGATGTAAATATCTGATATGCAGGATGTATTTAGGTGACCCCTGGGAAAGGATTGTTCAACCCCCAAAGGGGTCGCGACCCACAGGTTGAGAACCACTGATCTGAAGGATATATATATATATATATAGTTTGTAAATAAAAAGTAATTAAACTTAAAAATATAGCCATAGAAAGCCTCAGTAAATAATAATATACATGTGAAAATGTTTACTGTGGCATTATTTATAAGAGGAAAAATTCTGGAACCTACAAGTCAATAGGAAGCATCCAGATGCACTGGCTCACACCTGTAATCCCAGCACTCTGGAGGCCGAGGAGGGAACTTCCCTGGAGCTCAAGAATTTGAGACCAGCCTGAGCAAGAGTGAGACCCCATCTCTAGCAAAAACAGAAAAACCAGCCAGGCCTTGGGGGGTGCCTGTAGTCCCAGCTACTCGGGAGGCTAAGGTAGAAGCCCCAGGAGCTCAAGGTTGCTGTGAGCTAGGCTAAGGTCACAGCACTGTAGCCAGAGCAACAGACTGAGATTCTATCTCAAAAACAAAAAAGGAGGGGGGCAGATGAGTTGAACTAGTTAGTTATACCCATGCCACGGGATATGCAACAATGTTAAAAATAATGTATTAGATCCACTGATGTGGAAATTTATCCATGGTATATTGTTAAATAAAACATGTTGCAGGTTAACAAAAAGTTCGATTTTTTTTTTAAAAAAAAGAATAAATTTACGTCTACATATATGAGAGCTGTCCAGAAAGTATCCAGCCATGAAACACTTCCATTTTTCATGTATGTATACATGAGTACAGAAAAGATACAGAGAGTACGTTACACTCTGTCACCCTAGTAACCTCAGGTTACTGCATCAGAGCTCAGGAATAGTGAACGAAAAATTAGTAATTTTTCAAAATGTTTACATTACTTAAATTATTATGGCGGGGATTTTGTTATATTTTTCACAAGTATATATATGTATAATTCTGTTTGATAGAAAAAGGCCTGGATATTATCAATATTTTTTTCCTTTTCTCATTAGTATTTTCTACTTTTTCTATAATAAACAAACACTGCTTTAGTAATGAGAAAAAAATCACATCAAATGCCCCAATTTTACTATTTATGATGAATGAAAAAATCATTTTAAAGCCAGATTAAGTATGCAGCTGAGAAGGAACGCCTGCTGATGCTCAGATGGCCAAGTTCTGTGTTTTTTTCTGGAGCGCAGGAACACTAATATTTCCTCTCTGCAAGCGGCCGTAGACGTTTCAGGACACACTGTTCTGTGGCATTTAATTACAGAGAGCTTGAGCCAAGCCTGGATTCCAGAAATCCAGAGAGTCACAATAAGTTCAAAAATGCCTTGTGAGAATCAGCTCAGAATTTTTTTTTTTTTTTTTTTTTTTAACCTGGGCTGGGCTTGAACCCTCCACCTCTGGCATATGGGGCTGGCACCCTACTCCTTTGAGCCACAGGCACCGCTCTCGGAAAAATATTTTTAAGAGCCTATTGAAGCATACTTTGGTTATTTTGTAACATTTCAGCAAAACTGTACATTTGTTTAGGAAACACAAGTCTAGGGTAAAGTGGCAAAGGAACCAAGGCGGGCGGGACCAGCGAGGCCAGGTGGGTCATCTGCTCCTGTCCATGCCCCTGAGCTCATCCTGACACTCCCCATTTCATTGTCACTGGACAGAATATTCCTCAGAACTCCCACTCTTTGCGCCCTGGGCCTGCGCATGGTCTCCAGGACTTCACCACAGGCCACTGCTTAGAGCCTTCTTGGGCATCGCCCATCCCACCTGTGTTGTCACATCTTCATGGCGCCTGGCTCAGCCTATCAACATTCTTCTCTTTATTTATGGGTTGCTTTCTTTTTTCTCCTCCATCTCACCTACCTGAAAATTGGCACCATGCAGGGATGAAACTATCTTGGTGATCTCCATGTCCCCAGCACCTAACACACCACCTGGTGACAGTGGAAGCTTCACACACATGTGCTGAGTAGAATGACATTGATGCCACAGTGTGTCAGCATGCCCCCTGCCAAGTCTGCTGGGGCAGGTGCCCTCCTGCCTGAGTTCAAAGCCCCATCCTGCCACTTGCTAGCTTGGGTGATTTTCTTATCACTAAATGAAAGCTTAATAAGAACGATTTTCGGCTGTTTTGTTCACTGCTATATGCAAAATCTTGTGCATGTAAGCCTCACATATTGCTAGAGTTTTGAACGGTAATTTCTAAATATCCATTCAACAGATAATGTTGAAAGAATAGCCAGGCGCAGTGGCTCATGCCTGTAATCCTAGCACACTGGGAGGCTGGGGAAGGTGTATCACGTGAGCTTAGGAGTTCAAGACTAGTCTGGGCAATATAGCAAGATCCTCTGTCTAAAAAAATGATGATAATTATCTGGGTGTGGTGGTGCCTGTGGTCCTAGGTATTTGGGAGACTGAGACAGGAGTATCATTTGAACCCAGGAGTTCAAGGCTGGAATGAGCTACGATCATTCCCCTGCACTCCAACCTGGATGAAGAGTGAGACTGTCACAAACAAAATATTCTGAAGGAGGAATGAATGATTATGTCTAATTTCAAGCCCTGGTTATGATCACAATCCTGAATTTGGTGAGGCAAATGCTGCTTAGAGGCCAAAACCCAACCTTATTCTCATTGAATCTGACTTTGTGGGTAGGAGGTGGTATAGAACAGCAAGAGGAGCAGTGACCTGGGCGCCAGGGAGCTCACAGGGGCCACCAACAACTGCGCTAAGGAAAGGACTAAATGCTTTGGCTGTGGTGTCCTTCTTCACTGAAGAAGCTGACGCAATCTATCGAATTCCCTCCCACTGCAAAACCCCTGGGGTGTCACATCTGGCTAGTGGCTTCTCAGCATCCAGAGTCCAACTGGAAGTGAGGGGTGGGAGAAGCTTCTCTAATTTGATTCCCCGTCTAGTTACACCCCCCAGAGGCCCAAAAGGATACTGGCTGGTCTCAGTGTTTAGGTCACAGCTTAGCTGATTAAGGGGCTTAACGCAGGTATAGATGCTGGGTATTATTTTAGACTAAATAAACAAAGGTCTGAATTCCTTTGTTTGGTGCTGAGATTTGTGGTATATACGCAGCTAAAACTGGTCTGACTGCAAGAATAAAATCAACAATTTTTATAAAACCAGCAAAAAGATGTGGAACTGTAAATTTCAATAGTCTCCACAATGTTCCAGGCCCAGCCATATCGCTATGCCTACAGCAATATCTCTGTCTATACCCACACGCCTGCATGCAAAATCTTATGTAAGTAAGCCTCCCATTTATGTCCACTTTACAGGTGAAGAAACTGAGACTCTAAGAGGTCCTCTTAGATACGCTAAAGGCCTGTGATGTGAATGAGTGGGGCCACATCTATGGTGTATCTTAGAATGGGTACAGGCGATTGCACTAATGTACACAGCTATGACTTAAAAAATTAAAAAAAAAAAAAAGGGATCCTGACTGCTCAAGTCACAGGTCCTGCACTTCACTTACATGAAGAAATATAGCTAAAGATGTGAGTTCCCAGCTTGGCATTCAGTATACATTCTATTAATGATGACAACAATGATGAGAACAATAGCAAAGACAGCTAATAAAA